>JAEANM010023002.1:0-11467 GCA_017656035.1 Myanophis thanlyinensis
CTTTATGGCAGAAATAGTGACAGTGATGGAGTCAATGTCAGCTTTTTTCCTTTAAATGTCATCTTTCGTCTATGATTCCCCCACTCCTCTCCCTCCTCCTTCTCTACTCCGGAGGCAAGTGAACCTAGCATGTGGCTGTTTTGCAACCATTGATCATTGATTTTATTCTAAATGGAACACGTGCCCAAAGACTTGAAATTCTAGAATTTATTAGGATTTATTTAAGAGGCACTTTAGCTCGACCGTTCTCATTACCGCCTTTACGCTCTTACTTATTTTTCTTTTTATGTCATGTGATTTGTAAAGGGATGGGACTTGGAGAACAATATGCGATTAAGCCCCTTGTGCTGCAGCTTTAGCTTTGCCAATGGGCGTGAGGAGATTCTTCGGAGGAGCGCGGCTGAACGTTTAAAAAGTCTGTCTCCAGCGCCATTTGGAATGCACAGGGCTTGTTCGGCATTATTTAAGCTGGCATTCCAAATGGCTGCTTTTATTAAATAAGGCAACTTCCCTGTAATTATATAAATAAAAAGTCTTATTTATATTTTGACCCTGATAGAGTCATTACTAAAGGCAAAGCAACGAGATGAATCTAGTTTACAGAATTGTTGTTCACCCTTTCCAAATTTTCTCTCTGTCCCCCCTTCTCCCTCTCCCCCCCTCTCTCTTTCTCCTTGTAATACTGCCTGTTCACAAAGGTACATGAAATAGGCAGCAAAATGTATTCGGTAAAAAATAGTAAAACCATCACCAGCAAGAGAAAATTACCTTATAAACAATCAGGAGCGGCACATCAAGCATTCCAGGAACCTCTGCTTCCAGGCCAGTAGCAATAGCACCGGCACTTAGACTTATATACCGCTTTGTAGTGTTGTACAGCCCTCCCTAAAGCGGTTTACAGAGTCAGCACATTGCCCGAAATAATCTGGGTCCTCATCTTATTGATCTCAGAAGGATGGAAGGCTGATCGAAGGAATCGAACCCCTGGCAGTGTGAGCAGAGTTATAATTTATACAGGTAGTCTTAGACTTACAACAGATAGTGACAACAGAAGTTACAACAGCAATGAAAAAAGTGACTGGTGACCATTTTTCACACTTACGACACTTTGTAGCATCCCCATGAGGATAAAAAATCAGATTCTTGGCAAGATGATGGCAGGTTGTACCCACCGGTACCAATTGTAGTTACATCATTAACCAATGAATGTAGAAACTTTACTTAGCCATATATTACAATTCCCCTTCAGCACATATGATGTTCTTGCAGTCTTTGAATATTTGGAGGGGAGGGGGGAAGCAAGCTAAACCAGCCTCAATGGTTTTGTTATCTATATCTATATATCTTATCTTCAGAATCTCCAATCACAGTGACAAAGGATTAGCACTCTATTTGTAGGGAAGGAAGTTATAGATTTGATGTACATTATATATATTTTCCTACACTCAGATCTCAGCTGAAAAGTTGTATGAGTGATCTCATGATGGTCATATGTTGATTTGGCACCTACACACTCTGTGAACATGTTAAATCTCTTGTGCATTCTACAAAACTCATTGTCGATGTACATGTGTGTAGGTATCCATGTAGACTGTGGAATGAACTTTCCTCATCTTTGACTCTCTTGAAATGAGAAATTTCTTGAAATACCTTCAATACGCTTCTGAATCTTCACAACGATGGCCTTCAGCTCGGTTGCCTTGTCCACCATAGCTAGAGTAACCATACTACCTTTATTATAAAGGCAGTCCTTTGTTTCAGAAAAAAACTTGTCTCTAGATTTATTAAATTCATTTATTTGTTTTCCTGGTTTTGCTCTTGAATTTTCCTTTGCAAAGCAGAGCAATAAACATTTTTAATCCATGTGAACTTCTTTCAGATTTACCCCCTTTTCCAGGTTTGTCCTTTATTTTCCCCCCAAGAAAATATGGTCACTGTAGTCAGAATTCAACTCCCTTGTTCAGGACCAGACATGCTATGGGATGCACTGAGGATCTATGAATGTCTCCTCAACATTCCCAATTCCATTAGTTGCCCCTTCATGGTTGTGAAGGACATTATCTCAACCCAGCAGATATAAGATGGACAGAAATGGACCTTAAGTAGGCTGCAGACTATGATGGAAAACAAAACACCTTTCTTATTCCACATTCTCCCATGATTACAATACCAGTTGAATCTTTCTTCAAACTTGGTTATAGAATTGTGTCTTCTATGTGACTAGACGCAAATATCTTAGGAACAGTGGGTGAATAGCACAGGGCAATTTTTTCCAAGATATTTTATCTATCTCCCAGAATCTGCCATCAAAAGACACCACTCTACTGTATTTATTTTGTTTGGTTTTTTTTCTTAAACTTGTTACCATTTGCTTAAAAACAAACGAACACCAAGCATTATTTCTTTAACAAATGGCTTATAGCTTATGACACAACTTAATTTAATGCAGAAAATGCATTATTGTTGCTCTAACACTTTTACATTTATAGTTTCCATTGTGTGGGTTCCATAAAACATTTACACTCTGCATGCTTTCCAGCTAATTACAGGGAACTGATACTATTCACGATTGCCCTGGAAATTCAGGGATGGAAGTGGGCAGACTTAAGCTCTTGTTTATGTATTTGTAAATTAGATAGCTTTTAAAGAGGGACTGAACATTCATGAAAGGTCTACCATAGTCTGTTTAGTGGTAGACCACATTCTGTTGTTTTCTACGTGATGACCCTCACTATTTAATAAGGGCAACACTAACTTTTTTAAAAAATATATATATTGATTTAATGCCACCGCAAATCGATATTTATCAATATCTCATTCCTATGTCAGATTCATACATTAACACATAGGAAGGTGCATTACATGAATTTAACATGACTGGGAATGCTCTAAAACTTTCATTTGTAAATGAAAAGAACTGAAATGAATTTGGTCCAACGCCCAACATTTTTTCTAGTAAGCACAAGGCGGACAATATTAAGAATTAGGCTGAAGCCTGTTGACAGGTTCTCCGTTGATGGATATTGAAAATATGGCACGTATTTAGTTGCTTTCTCTCTCTCTCTCTCTCCAGAATATTCATTTTGATCAAGAAAGCAGTGATCCAGAATAGATCTCAGTCATAACTCTTTCTAGAAATGAGTCTCTAAATAGATGTGCAAGGCCAACCTTCTGAATAGTGAGAGGTCCGTAGTTTTGTCATCCTTATGCTTGTGGTGGCAAGTAACCTCAATAAAGTTACAATGCCAGCAACAGAGAGAGCTGAAGCTTGCTTCCTCTCTGCAGGAGTGATTTTTTGGAATATGGGCTATCAAAGAGTTGCCTGGGTGTTACAAGATGTTTTGCCAAAGTGAAGAACGGGGGAGTCAAATTCCTCCCACTGTTTCTCTCTTCCTAAACATTTCAGCGTTGACTTTAAATCATGCTTTCAACTCAGGGACCACCCTATTCATTTATTTTCATCAAATGAAAATGTGCTTTTTGCAAGCCCTGGATTAGAGGGGGGGGGGGGAAACTACGCAACACACATTCATATTGGGGAAGATTTCCTCACAAACCTGCGTTTGTTGGGAAAAGGACATCGCGCAACATGGAAAATGGAAATAATGATGATTGTTTATCTTCAGGTCAGTCTTGACTCCCAGAGGGCTGCCAGGACTCGTTTTCTTGGCAAGTTGTTTTGGAAGTGGTTTGCCATTGCCTCATTCCTAGGGTTGAAAGACAATGACTGGCTTGAGCTGTCCTTTGAACCTAAGGTTGGGCTGGAAATGACAGTCTCCTGGTTCACCATGGCACTCAACTGGCTCTCTATCCTTAGGTTTATACTGGTGGCTTAGATTTAATTGTACTTTTCTACCAGTTATGGTTAAAATTAGGGGATCTACGTATGTCACATTGAGTTCTTGAAAGAACAAGGAGGATAAATGCAAGAATATGAATAAATATGAAAATAGTACTTCCTCCTCCATGTTGTCATCACAAATCAGATTGTGAGGTAGACCGGGCTGAAGCCCATAGGCCCAGAACCAGACAGAAACGCCCATATCTCAGTGTATCTTAAATCTGGATTTTCCTAAAACACCTTAACCACCATTCATGATAAATCTCTATTAGGAGACATATGCACAAAAGATTTGTATGTGAACGTTTGGGGGAAACAGTGCAAACCGAGATGGAAACAAAACCAGAATGAATTTATTTGCGCAACATTGAAAGTTCCCACCCCCAGAATCATAACAGTTCCATTTAATCCCATGAAGGCCTGAAAAATGTTTTCCTCACAAAGTTTTCATTCATCTTGCTGTTACACTATTAACAGCATCTCATATATTCTGAGATTTGAAACCAAAGTGATCCTACATCTGACAAAAAAAGAAAGAAAGAAAAGAGGTCTCATTTGGTTTACTGAAGAAATATGAGACCTCAAGTCTAACATTGGCTTGGTTTAAAGGAAGCTATTTTTAAAGTAAAGACACCTCGTGGGCAAATATGTTGAACTAGGTTGCTTCTGTTTTCAGTTTCTTTAAACCACTGCTTCCCAAGTCATTAATTTTAAATACGTTCTTGTGGGAGGGGGGTGTTTCTGCACAAAGGATGAATCTTGTAATGAAATAACTCCAAAAGACATTGGAAGAAAATAGCAATAATCACACAACTGCTTGTAGTTATGCCGACAAACAGGCGCTTTTAACCCGTTTTCCTTTTCTTCATTATCTGTCTTGTAAGGAACATGTTTCTTTTCAGAGCAGAAAAAAAATTGCATTTCTTTTGGGGTAGCGATGAGCATGTGATGCTTCATGATGGTTCAAGAGAAACCAGCTTAAATAGCTAAAAAGTATGGTTTCAAACTGCCACCCCCTGCTTAAAAAAAACAAAACCTCTCAAAAGTTGTGATTTGGGGGATTTATATTGGAATTATTTGGCAGTCCTCTCTGAATGACACTGATAGTTGTAGCAAAACCTTTACTTTTTTATTTTTAGGAAAATAATGTTAAAATATGAGAGCATTTCTCCCACTCTAAAAATGAACAACGTAAATAGCCTGTATCTCAGTCCAGGAAACACTCATAGCTGGTATTTTTTGGCCTTAAAACAAGATGATTGTACAAGTTCTTCAGATCCTACATCAAGTACTCTGGCATCTCTGTGTCTCGATGCCAGTCTTCCTCAAAATGGTGTTCTCTTTATACTCAGGAGATCTTCCTTGGCTCTGCCAGTATCTCATATTACACTGATTACTCTGCAATAAAGGAGAATATTTGTAGCCCAGGGTTGAAAAGAGATGCTCTCTGAGCTTGGTTGTTTTCCTGCAGACGTTTCATTAACCAAACTAGATAATATCATCAGTGCCAGTAAGGAGTGCAGCTGGCGGTCAGTTTATATTCTAGTGTCTTGCCCTGTCGGTGTTGATGGAGGTGTCTTAGAGATTCATTGGTTGAGCTGTTTACTGTTGGCTTCTTTGGCAGTTTCTTGATTGGGGTATTGTTTACCGTATTTTTCAGCATATAAGATGCACCTGAGTATCAGATATACCTAGATTTAGAAGAGGAAAAAAAAAAGTGGCCTCCATGCACCCCATTTTGAGGCCTTTTTTCAGCCCATTTTTGAGCTTTTTTCAGCTTTTTTTCTGAAAAAAGCCTTGAAAATGGGCCAAAAAAGCCTCAAAAATGGGCTGGAAAAAGGCCCAAAATGGGGTGTTTGGAGGCCAAAAAATGGCCGGTGGGTGGGTGGAGCTTTGGCAATATTCACTGTATAAGACGCACAGACATTTTCATCCACTTTTTGTGTGTGGCGGGGGGGAAGTGCATCTTATACACCGAAAAATACAGTACTTGATTGTTGGTCTGCTGTTAACCTTGGAGTTAATCTACGCTGATCTGGGTACTGATTGCTGGTGGAGAGGTGCTGGGATCTCTCCCTTCCCTTTTGGCTGGTTGATTGTCTCTTGCACAGTCTATAGATGTCCTTAATGTCCATCTGTCTATTGATGGCTAATTTGTCACAGTGCCAGGCTTCTAGAAATTCCCTGGTGTTTTTGGCCTGGTCTAGGATGGACGCATTTTCCCAATTGGGATTATGGTTATGTCTGTTTATATGTTGTGAAATTAGAGGAGTATTTCCCAACCTCAACAAATTTAAGAGGTGTGGACTTCAAGTCCCAGAATTCCCCAGCCAGTGTTGCTGAATTAGAGAGTTGTCATCATGTCTTTTGACTCTTACTTGGATGCATTCTTTCAGTCTTGATTTCTCCCCAATAAAGGAGAATATTTGCAACTCGGGGTTGCAACGAAGGGGTCCTTGATGTTGTCCAAGCTTGAGTGTTTTCTTGCAGACATTTCATTATCCAAACCAGGTAACATCATCAGTGTTTGCACAGGGACAGTGTGTTAACATTGATGATGTTATCTGGTTTGGGTAACGAATGTCTGCAAGAAAACACTCAAGCTTGGACAGCATCAAGGACCCCTGCAAGAAAACAACTAAGCTCAAAGAACACCCAGGACCCTTCACTGATTTGTTATTTTTACATGTATGTCTTTGCATGTGTTTGTATATCTGTGCCTTCAAGTCATTGTTGATTCCTGCTGGTTGCCTGGACTAAGCACTTTGATGGAACTGAAAGCATCTTCAAGAAATTTATATTTTCTTTCCATTTTTTTTTAATTTAAAAAAATAGTGTGCCAGCACTTGCAAAGAGAGGATTTTGGAAGGATAGAAGGCATAGAGCAAGATTATAATGAAAATGAGTTGGTTGGTTATTTTTTTGATTCAGAAAATACTCTTTGTATATCACAAGTAATTCAAGCATTGTAAAGCTATCAATCTCCTTTCTAGACATTCCAGTAGGAAAGGGGAATATTTTTGAATGATGTGTGCATGTTTGTTTGTTTTTCAGTTAGACCATATTTTAATCTGTTGTTCTCTCTAGTAAGGATAGCTAGGCATTGCCAAGTATTTGTCAGCTGAGCAGTGAGAAACTCAGATCTTCATTTGTTCATACATTCTCCAAATTGTTAACAAATCCCCTGCTTTGATAACATATTTTTTTTCTCACTCAGATGAAGTAACATAGCACTAGCACTTAGACTTATATACCGCTTCACAGTGCTTTACAGCCCTCTATAAGAGGTTTACAGAGTCAGCCTATTGCCTTCAACAATCTGGGGTCCTCACTTCACCGACCTTGGAAGAATGAAAGACTGAGTCAACCTTGAGCTGATGAGAATTGAACTGCTGGCTGTGAGCAGTGAGTTAGTCTGCAATACTGCATACTAACCACTGTGCCATCGTGACTCTTCCATGGCCTGCTAGGAGAATATGCTTCCTTTAGGATGAATTAGGACAGGTCCATAGATTTCATTTCGAATATTTAACAGCGCTGCCCAAGAATTGTACAAGAATTCTGCCCAAACGTAAGCGGTTAATGAAAAGTCATTTCCCCACTGGTGTCCACCTAAGTAATAGACTTGGGAACAAGATAGTGGAGAGGGAAGTTGAAAACAAACCTTCCCTTGATGAACAATCTTGAGACATAAAATAATGATCCAAGTGCTTATGTGCTTCATAAAACACACTCCCTACTAATCTTCATTCTTTTTATGAGTTGTCGAGGATTCTAAGATTATGGACTGAATTTATGTTTAATTAAGTTCAAATTGGTTGCATCAGAATGATACCGGCAAAACATTTTTTAATTAATAGTGTAACAGTTGTGGCCATCAATCTTCTTATTTAATACCTGGATCTCTTGTTACTTCTGATCCCATTCTTTCCCATAGTTGTTGAGGGTGGTGGTGGTTTGGAAAGCGGGGTGTTTTCGAAAATCTGTTGGGCATGTATCATCTCCTCCCACTCCTCCATTCCAGGCATACAGTTAACTATTAGACCTTTAGATCAGCTTGTCAACATATCGTGGGATGGAGTTCAAAAGCTCACTACTGAAAGGAAAGAGAAGATGTCTAAGTTCAACAAGAACAGACAGAAGACAGTTGCAGAAGATGAAGCCAAAACCTTTAGAACCACTTTTAGAGGGATGTTTAAATTAGAGTAGGGGGAGTTGCTTAATGCCATCAGGTGGAAGATGATGGTATAAAGAGCCATGGTAGTGCAGGGATTGGAATGCAGTATTGCAGGCTGACTCTGCCCACTGCCAGGAGTTCAGTCCTGACTGGCTCAAGGTTGACTCGGCTTTCCATCCTTCCAAGATTGGTCAAATGAGGACTCAGATTGTTGGGGGCAATATGCTGACTCTGTAAACCACTTAGAGAGGGTTGTGGAGCACTATGAAGCAGAATATAAATCTAAGTGCTATTTCTATTCCTTCCTTCCTCCCTTCCATGGTGGCGCATTGGTTGGAATGCCATATTGCAGGCAACCTCTGCCCATTGCCAGGAGTTCGATCCTGACTGGCTCAAGGTTGACTCAGTCTTCCATCCTTCTGAAGTCGGTCAAATGAAGACCCATTTTGGGGGCAAGAGGCTGACTCTGTAAACCTCTTAGAGATAGCTGTAAAGCACTATATGAAGCAGTATATAAGTCTAAGTGTTATTGCTATAGGTGCCTACATCGAAGAAGAGAGATTCTGAATTGAAATCTCATACTCAGATCATCCCAAAGAAGAAAACCAGAGCTTCATTTGAGAGAGACAGTGTGGATTTCTTATACAGGGTTTTTTTTTTTAAAAAAAGAACTTGAAATTAGTTTTCCAAAGAGTTTCACGGAGGTCCATGGACTCTAGTTGCTTCACTGGATATTTATCCTAAGCTTACCATACTCCCACGGCTATTTAAAAGAGAAAGAGGGAGAAGGAGTAGGAAAAACACTGGTCAGCAAAGCTTCATTATGTTGTCTGTGCTCTGTCCTTTTGAAATAAGCCAGACATGCAGGTGCAAGAAGAAGAAGAGGCCAGTTATGTGGGAGAAATGAACTTTAAGCGCATGGAGAGATTAAGAATGTAATACAGAAACTGAAGAAGAAGCTTGCTTCAACTTTTGATGGATGAAATTTGAAACCAAAGTGATGCCCCCGTCTTTTTGGCTGATATCTTGTGTTTAAAAAAAGAAAGTAGGCTAAAGCAGGGAAGGATATAGACCTCTCTTGTTTTCTTAGTTACGTTATTTTCAACATGAAAGAAAGGGATGAGAAGACAGGATGCTACCATAGGTGGTCATTATGGAGTTACTCTAGCTATTAGGACAATTAGGGCCTCAAGCAGCAGCTGCATGTGACTCTAGCTGCCTCCTCCCACAATCTCTCATGATGTTTGAGGATCTCACATGCTAAACTACACAGTGGGTTTGTTCTGCCCTTCTTACTCCAAGTGACTAGTAGGCTTACAACAACGTGAGCAAATCATGTCAATAATATGAATAAAGGCATAGCTAAAACACGGTGTCCAACTCGATCATGTCACAGGACGTCATGTGACGTAGCATGACATTTTTTGCCATAGCGGAGCTGGGATGGGTGTGGCCTGTTGCATGATGCATCCGGCCTGTGGTCCTCCAGTTTGACACCCCGGGCATAGGGGAGTCTCCTGCTTGAGTTGGACTTGAAGGCTCTATTCTGATTGAAATAGGATAAAAAACAAATTCAAACTTCCAAGTAAAAATACGGCTAAGGAGAAATTTCCTAACAGTGAGAATGATCAAGGGCTGGAACAGCTTACCTTCAGATGTTCAGGGTGGTCCATCACTGAAGGATTTTAAGAAGAGACTGGACAGCCACCTGTCTGAAATGGCACAAGGTCTCCTGCTTGAAACAGAGGGTTGGACTAGAAGATCTTCACGGTCTCTTTCAACTCTGTTATTCTATTTAAATCAGGTTAAAATTTAAGGCTAGGAACTTAACAAGGCAAGGGGATTGTCCTCAGGCCACCAGGCATCCCCAGGCTGCATTGTAATGTTTTTCTCTCCCTGGCTTTGTCTCTTGATTATTTCTTTCTATTATAATTTTTTAAAATCTTTTATTTTATTTTATCAGGGTTAGGTAGCATCCATCTCAGGGTGACTTATGGCCATCAGGTGATACAGCTCGATGTTTTTCAGATTGGCTGAAGGGTTACTAAAAAGGCTTTTGCAAAACAATCTGTACCCATTGGAAAAAAAGCAGTCTTTCTGTCAAAGCAAGAACTGCAGGGTGTCTTTTTGGCAGAGCAGCCCGTGATTATACACAAAACTGTCCATGAACTCCAGGGCCATGAACTTCCGGTGTGTAGGATGAGACAGAACCACACACATCACAAAGACAGCCGTCCTTCAAGCAACGGTGACTGGATGTGTCTAAAATGTGCCTCCTTTCTGGTTCACGGATTAGGAATTAATTGAGAATTATCCGAGCTGTCCATCGTAGCTTTGAACTTCTGTGTTAACTTTTTTTTTTTTTTAAAAAATATCAGTTTAGTGAAGGCTGCTAAGAATTCATTTGGGGAGATAGTAAAACATGCATAAAGATTGATTGGATGTTTTCATAAAAGGGTGGAGGACAAGGAGGGGCCCTCGAAGCCTCGAATCCACCTCTAATAACAACAAGTAATTCCAACAACCCGTGGCATGTGAAGTTTCTTTCTTGTTTGGTTTAGTAAATGCTTTTAAAGAGAGAGAGAGAGAGAGAGAGAGAGAGAGATGGTGTGAGTTTTGATTAAACAGCAACATTGGTTAGGAAACAAATTATGTATGACAGAATAGCAGCCACGGCTTTTGCTGAAAATACGTTATTGTCAAGTTGATGTCTTCCTCTGCGCCTTCGGAAAAGGCGAGCATTTGGCGAGAGTGAGATTTCAAGTTAAAACGGCTGGTTTTCAGACACACTGCCTAACGTGGGTGTGTAACTGTTAAGCTGAAGTTCAAGGAAGTCATCACACTTTCCTAGCAAGGATAGAAACTGTCTCGTGATAGCGGCCGATGCCAAACTGCTCTTTTTGGTGCCTCGACTGCATCACATCCAATGTTCCCTATTTAATGAATACGGAGATGAAATCCACTTCTAAGGAGTTTGGTCTTTGGTTCATCTAGAACACGTGTGTCCAATCTAGGCCCCAAGGATTGCATGTAGCTGTGGACAGCTCATCACAAGACCCAGAAGATATAATCAAAGTATTAAAAAAAATAAAGGATTTTTGTTATTTATTTACATGAACTATATTATATATATATTCTATGGGGCCCAAGGCAATTCATCTTCACTCAGGCAAGCCCAAAAGCTGTACAACCATGATTTAGAAACTGAAGAGCAGTTTTAAGGGAATGGGTTGGGGAAAGGACTAGTCATTCATCTGTGGTCTATAATTTACCAGTCATGCTAGTAAAGAGTTCAATGTGAGATATCCTTGAAAGCAAAGGTGAAATTCAGCTGGTAGTAAATTTTCTAAGCAGTTCGGAGAACTGGTTGTCAGAAGAAATCTCCTTTTGTTTTTTCCCACTTTACAGGGTTAATCCTGTAAGGAAGGCAGGAAAGAAACATTCTGCTG
>JAEANM010023003.1:0-11466 GCA_017656035.1 Myanophis thanlyinensis
ATCTATCTATCTGGCAGCGTTTGGAGTTTCAGAGTTACAACTGTTTATTTGGAGAAAGCTTTCCGAGCACCAAAGCAGGGCAGGACTTATATTTCTTTTTAAATGGTTTCTTTCCAGTACGAAATTGATTTTGCTTCTGCAGCTGAAGCAAATCTACACACCGAGCTTTCCTTATACCATGTTTCAGCTTCGGAGAGAAAATAAAATAAAAGCAACCACGTAGACCTCAGATCCAATATGAAACAGGGCATCTGAGGTGGGGTGGTTGTGAAATGAACAGCATTTTTTATTTTTTTATTTTGTTTTTACCCTTAAGCTGCGGAGGACAGGTTTGAGTACTTAAGTGAAAAAGCGAACTGGTTGAGGAATGTTTGGTCTGATTTTTCCATCCAATTTCTGGTTCCCTTTTGCTTCAGACTTTGCTGTTATCTCCTCCAGATAAATTTCTGCCTGCGGTTGAGACAGCCAGACACAGCAACAATCTTAAGGCTTTTTTTGGGACCATAAACGTGAGAGCGGCGTATTTTCCCAAGCGAGCTGCCCTAGCCTCACTGCTCTGCTAATTAGCTTTATGTGTCAAAAGAGGCCCAAGTGCTTTCTTGTTGTCGCTTTTCCTCTTTTTGTATGCCCCAGGAATTCTTCACCTGTTCTTCTCAGCCCACTCATCCGCAGATTAGTTGAAGTCTGTTCTATCTAGTCTGAGAAAACTTCCTAAAAGTTAGGAAGAATTGCACAGGCGCATCCAACCCTCAACATCCGTTGAACAGACATGTGGAGGTTCCCCCTCTGCCCTCTGCCATGATATTTTTACTTTGTTCAACTTTTAAACAACCTATCAAAACCTTGCTCCTTTCTAAATAAAACAAAGAGGGTTGAATGAGGAGGTGATTTGTTTTGCACCAGCGTTTTAAAATCTGGGTTAAACAGCCCCTCCCCCCAAAAATGCCCCCGTGTTTCACCTGGTGATGATCTCTTCAAGATCACAAAGATTAATGAAAAAATCCAAAACGAAACTGACCAACCATTTACCTTAACTCTGGATCTCTGTAGGGTATTTGCAGTAACATTTAAAGAATGGAACTCTGTATGTTGAGGCCTGTCAATAATATTTTGCAATTATTCCCTACCTATATGCACCCTGGTCATTAGATAAAGGGTTTAAAAAGTGCATGTTTTGCAGTCAGAATTTTGCCAGATTCGATAAGTTTGCATTTCTATACAGGGTTGACCGACTGAGGAACATTCCCGAGAGCTGCCGCCAATCAATGGAAAATGTTGTTCTTACTAATCAAATGAAATAAATGGGGCAGGGTGGATAATGTAAAAATCTCCTTCGAAAACACACATTATTGGTGCCTGGTGTACAAATTAGGTTTGATCCAATTTTCTCAGATAGAATTGAAGAATCTCCAGTGACTGGAAATGGTTTTCTCAGAAAGAAAGACAGAACAAGGATTATATTCATGGAGTAAAGCCAAGCAAATAATTGTTGTAATTGTACAACTTATTAAGATGGGTTAGTCTTAACCTGGATGAGGGGCTTATAGATTGTGTGAATTCAGGCCACTGGGCTACTTTGGATACCTTTCAATGCTGGGCACTTGGAACATGTTGCTTTAGTAATTAGATTTAACGTTGTATGAATACAACCACTGAACAAGGAGTCTAGTATGTAGCAGGGTTGATAGAAGATAATAATAATGTATAATAATTAAATTTATATGCCACCCGATTCCCAGTGACTCTGTTGTTAAAAGCAGGAGAGGGATACAGTCACTAAATCAGATACTACAAGAACACTAAGGATTATTCTAATAATCATAATAATAATAATAATTAACACTAAGGATTATTAGTTCCTGAACCACGATTGTTTACATATACATATACACGATGTACCCACCTTCCCAACTACCCCCAACTTATTCCCAACCTATTTCCTACCCTCCCATTCTGCCCTCACTTACCTGTGGTCGTGAATGGTTGCGTAAGCCTTTCAGTGCATATCTTACCATGTATGACTGTGCATGTGACCAATAAAATTTGAAAATTGAAATTGAATTGAATTGAACTTAAACTAGGAATTGGCTTAGCAAGCCATGATTTTGCTCTGCTGCCACAATCTTAGCCTAATGCAATTCCCACATTCCTTGCATGGCCCGATCCAGAAAGATGGTGAGATCCCCTGGGTTATGCTGAAAGGTTAACTTCGATAAACTTAAACCAAAGCTAGTTAAGTCACTGCTAAACCCTGGCAATTAAAAATGCCAGTGTTATCAGGCACTCTGTCTGGCTTTGACACATCTTGAAAGGAAACCTGACAGATTCCAGAGACTTTCTAACCAGAAGGAGCAGAGCTCCAAGGAGTTGTGTGTGTGTTTGTGGGGGTGTGAACTGGGACTAACTCTTCAAAATGTTATTTGCAAGTTCAGGAGCCTTGCGCATAAATCCTCTCGAACTGGCCTGCGTCTTAAAAGAAGGCAAACAAGCCACTTTTATTTATTTTATCTCTGGTGCGATTAGTGGCAGACAGGCCTCTCAAGTGAGGTGGCTGGGTGGGTGGGGGGAATGGCATCCTTTGTTTGGAACGGTGGGTCCCTTCGCGGGGGGGGGGGGCGGAGCAAGAATTTTGGCGCCAATTTGCCCCCCTCCCCATTTGAAAGACCCACATTCCTCTCCCAGAAAGCTTGGGTGCAGTGAACCCCTGACCTCAGAAGGCATGGCTGCTTCTGTGGGGCATTTCAGTTCAATTCATCAAATTAATGGCTTGAGTCGGTCTGCCCGTCACTCAGGCCGGCCAGCCAGCCGGCCAGCCAGCCGGCTTGCTTGCCAGTTTCTAAGTTTTTGGGTTTTTTTTTTTTGCAGCTCTGCTTGGCTTGTGTGGGCACAATATTCCCGCCCCCCCCTCTAAACCAAACAAGGATATATGGTTTATATTGCCTGCCTCGCTCGCTGGGTTGAACCACTCGATCCCAGAACCAGGCCCAAGGATGATCCCAGGGAAGGCAAATCTTGCTAACTCGCAGATGGTTATCCTGGTTCCTTATTATTATTTATTACGACAGTGATGATGAGGGATGCCCTATTTTTCACCAGGCCCTGGCAGATTACAAGCAAGCAACCTTTGCCCTTGTTTTTCCAGTTTTGCTCTTTTCTTTTTTTTTTTAAATCATTTCCAACAGACTTCTAGGAATTCTCTGATGAGGTGAGGAGATATAATCCAACTGAACTGACTTCGGGGAGAGGGTGGTTTGGCTGATTTTAGGATGGTTTCAAACTGGGCGCCTGGTGGTTGGTTTAGTAGTCTCGTGTTCTCCTCGGTGATGCAGGCCTTTTAATTCCGTGACATCTTCTCTCTCCAGCCCAAACTGACCCCATCCCCCCCTTATTTTCCCACGGGGTGGGGGGGGCTGCTTCATTGCCCTAGTTGGATCAAACACAGAATCACGAGATAGATGACCTCTCTTTTTTAAGGCCAGGGCCCATGGCTTTGTTTATCATCATTCCAAGAAGGGGGTGAAAATCTGCACAAGTGGGGCAAAAGCCTTTGAAAAAGGAATGCTCTGCTACAGTGGTGGCGAACCTTGTTTTTTTACCGAGTGCCGGAAGGTACGTGCTTTGCGCATGCCATCTGCACTTGCGTGCAGCTCCTCCATCTGCGCTGCATGTGCAACCACACCATCTGCGCATGCGTGCAGATTTTGCACGTGCAATGCATGCGTGATGCACGCAAGTTCTCACACGCACATGAACAATCGCGTGTGCATGCGCAGGAGAGCTCCGAAGACCAGCTGGATGTCCTGCTGCAGTAGCGCACATGCACAGCAGGGGCCCGAAGACCAGCTGGGTCTCTGCAATCGCACATGCATGCGTGCATGTGCAATTGCATGTGCATGCTCAGCTGGAGGTAAGTTAGCTGACAGCTTGTGTGCCCAGCAAGATGGCTATGCGTGCCACCTGTGGCACCCATGCCATAGGTTCGCCATCATAGTTGTAGCTGCAAACTGATTTCCCTGGACCTTACACCAGGTCTATGTGGACAGTAGAGGGGGCGTGCATAAGAGCACAAATGTGCCTATTGTATTTTCTTTATTTTTTCTTACTCTTGCATCCCTTTCTACTGTTACTGTTTGACAAATTCCAATAAATAAATTAAAAAGAGAGAGGAGGGGTTTAGAAAGGCGGCGCTCCCAGCTTGGCAGAGGACTCTTTTAACGCTCAGCCCACCACGGAGGGGGCTGGCTGCCTCCATCACGCGGGTAACTTGGTTGCAGACCCCACCCCACGCCTCGCCAGACTGGGTGCAAGGCTGTTGTGCGGAGGATCCGGGCGTGGGAAGCAAGCCCCCGAGTCTGAGGCTGGCCCCAAATTGCCAGCTTGGCCAGGCCAACGTGGCGCTGGTTCTTGGAGCTGCGACCCAGCGCTAATCCGGTGGCTGTGCCAAACGCTCCACCCTCGGGTTTCCTCCAACAGGCAGGGCCGGGCCACCCAGCTGCGGGCTGAGCCAGGCGAGGAGAGCTCTGTCCCTCCTTCAACGCTCCAGCGCCCGGCCCCGCGTGGGCGGCTGAACGCTCGTCGGCTCGCCAAGAACCCGCGCCTGGAGGGCGGGTGAGTGGGTGGGTGGGTGGGAGGACGGACGGCCAGCCAGCCAGCCAGCCAGTCATCCATCCACCCAGCAGCCGCCGCCGCCGCCGCACACAGTCCAAACCAAGAGGGAATTTCTGGTTGGCTTGGCTGCGCGCCCGGGCGCACAATCTCTGCGGAGGAAGGGAGCGAGAGAACTCACCCCGTTCTCACGACCTTCAGCCAAAATGCACGCGGCAGGGCGGAGAGATGGGGCGGCCGCCAAAGCCAAGCGCATCCGCCAGCTCCAGGGCAGCCGGTCCCCGCCGCCACAGCTTGGCTCGGGAAGGGTTTCTTCTCACTTCAAAGGCGGAAGGCTCGTGCAAACCTGCTCGGCTGAGGTTTTCCACCTTCCCTGGGCTCTTTCTTGAACAGGTGATACATAAAACCGCCGGTGCTCTGCAGATGGGTGGACTTGCAAGCCCCATCGTCCCCTGCCAGCAGCAGGCTCGTTGACCTTGCGGCTTTCGGAAACCTTAGACTCTTGCAGGCCAGAATATTATAGATTTCCTTCCTGGGCATTTCCACTTAATCTTAAATGTTGTAGAGACTACAGAGCTCCTTCCCCTGGAAGGCATCTGGCTAGAACTGCGATTTGTTAAAATAATCACCAGTGCCTGGGGTTCACACAACAGAAAACTAAACAGAACCAGGGTGGCCTCTTGCTATACTTGAACCAAGCCCTGTTGACTGTAGATTAGTTGGAAGATCTCAGCCGACCATTGTTTCTTCAGTGGATGGGTGGCTATATACATTGGTTAAATAAACAATATAACAATAGCTTCCTTTTTCAGTCTAGTAGAAATTTGTCTGACCACAACATGAAAGCAGTAGTTTTTTATCCATCCCTTCCAAACAAGATCTTCACGTAAAGCGTTTTTTACATTCTTGCCAGTGACTGGCCTATCCTAACTACATTTTCACCTCTCTTTGCCGCCTTCTAGTGACCAGCCACCTTTTTGCAGCTGGGCTCCAGTAGCCTAATAATAGCAATACTTGCGCGCTGGTCTAATATTACGTGGCAGGGGATGTTTCCACCCATCATATCCGCCTCCACATTTAATGAAGCCATGAAGAGTTTCCCCAGAATGCTGCTGTGAGGGTTGGAAGGTATATTGGGAGAACAGGATCCCTGGAAAGCAGGATAAAAATACAGTTAAATAAATAAACAGCTGTTCCCGTGGATTAAATGTGCTGTAAGCAGTGTGAGTGATTAACTGTGTGCTCTGAGGATAAACCCCATATTTAGTGCACCATAGGGTGGGACTATCACAAACTTTGGACCTGACTTGTAGCCTGTGGATGGAAAAAGAGCGGCTGTAACTCCAAATAACCTTCCCTTATCCCCCTCCAGATAGGATCAAACCATCCCATTTCATTTGCATCTCCTCTTAAAACCTGGTTGGATTTCTGCTTAAACCTTCTCTGCCTCTCCTTGGATTTTCTTTTTTTCCCTTCTGGAAAGAAACACCCCCAGCCCTCAAAAAAGGAGACAATTTTGCACCTTGCTTATTTCCTTATGGACTGGGTCCTTTTCCTATCGCTTTTGGGCCTTTTTCTGCTTGGTGACGAGAATACTGCCCTGTGTGTGTGTGGGGGGGGGGTGTTAATAATTATCTGACCTACTTTAGATGGTTATTGTGAGGTTTTCTGAAATAATGCCTCCGAAGGGTTTTGTTGCAGTTGTCATCAAGCTGCCACTTTAAGCATCTCTCTTTCTCTCCCTCCCCCACCCCCCCCTCTCTTTTTTTTACAGCTTTTCCCATTCCTGTCATTTTGGGGGAATACCCCTTTTCTCTATGGCCCTTCCCCTTTGGCTGCTCTTCCCATGCTGTGCGTGTCATAATGGGTGGTAAAATTGTTTTCTCCTCAATTCCTTGGCTTCTTTGCTGCGGCGTGGATGAAGTTTGGATGAGGGCAGGGGAGAGGGGGGGGCAGGTTTGACAGGGAAGGCAAAGGGTGGTGGGGTGAATGTTGACTCATTCTCATTTATGAGGAAGGCATTGTGAAGGCAATTCAAGACTGAATTTACAACACTATTGAATCGGAGAGAGTCCATCTCGAAACTCCCCCCCCCCTCCGTCAATGAGAAGGGGGCTACTTGGGGGTTGATGGGAGGGAAGAAGGACCCAGACTCTCAATAGACCCTTAGCCTTGCAAAAAAAGCCCGCTGCATATTCAATGAGACCTTTTATATCTTTTAATTACCCTTTCGCCACAAAAGAGGCCAAGACACTGTTCCTCAGCTACCCATCCCATAAGGTGGGAGAGTTACTTTTCCTGTTTCCAGAGAGAGAGAGAGAGAGAGAGTGAAGTAGAGTTAGAGTTGGGTGGGTGGGTAGGTTGGGTCTGCTTTTTAATCAGCTTATGACTCCAAACAGCATCCAATTTATGTGACAGGTACTAGGCAGGCTAATGTTTGAAGCATTGATTGGAGTTGATCGCCAGGTCCTTACCTTGGGACAAAACTCAAATTGGTGATACGCTGCCTTTCGGCCTACAGAGCGGGATGTGTGTGCATGTGTGTGTGTGTGTGTGTGTGTAGTGACGAGAATGGCCCTAACCTAACTGCTTTCTGGCAGGAATTCATCACCATGATAATACTGGCCAACCTCATCTGTGACACAGGATTAGCCGAATTGTGGTAACACACAGAATAGCTGCTTTTGTATAGAAGGCGTGAATGCGAAGATTTTGTAGTCTTCAATCCAAAGCAATTCCTTTCCAAACTCTTAAGAAATTGTTCATTTTGATACCAACTTCAGAACTGAGGAGAAAGCAAATATCACATACTTCATGATGGGGCAGGGAACAAGGGTTCCTGTTTAAAATCAAACCATATTTTTTCCCCCAGGATGGTTCTTTCCCACCCATCCTCAGTCAAAGGGATGCTTGTTTCCTTCATCCCCATTTCAGGTCTTGTATCTGTTTTTACAGAGAAGATAAATCTGACTTTTCTGAGAGTAAGGGAATTGCTGTGGCTTTGCATCTTTTTATACCTCGGATTAAAAAACTGCAGAAGAGCTTCTGGACAAGGCAACGTTGACTCGGCCTTCCAGGCAAAATAACACAGGCTGTCAGGTTGCATATTTCGCCACTAGAAAATATTTTTTTTTTCTATTAATATCTCTAATCAGCACAACTGCAGATGGTACATGGTCCCTACTTTGAGAAATAGAGGAAGATAACGTATACAGGCCAACCCACTGTGTCTCGTCGACTGTTTTTGTAGAGTGGCCTAAATAAGGCAGCTACAGTCATACAACATACTTTCTGAATTTAGTATTCTAGTAGATCTGGGTTGCATAAATAGGGATGGCCAGTAGGGGGTGCTAGCATATACCTTTACTGCCATCTAATGGCTGTCTGCAATTTTGCAGACCAGATGTGGTTGGCAGCCCAGAGGATTGATTGCATTTGGTAGCTGCCCTCTGAAAGGACCAAACCTGAATTTAATCTTCATTTGAACTGAATTTTGATTAGAGATAGTTAATACAATGATTCCCTAGTAATGAAATATATTTCCCCTTTTTCCATATTAGCATTTACTGTTTGGAGTTTTTGAGGGGGCAGCCAAAGTTAGCTAACTAAGCGTGTAAGTTTTGGGCTGTGTTGTCTAATATCACAAGGTTTCATTTTCATCTGTTATATATAAGAGGAGCAAGTTTATTTTTTTCGTAAGCCAGCTTTGTGTGATTTGAAAGAGGAATCTTAGCATGAAAGCACTATCAGCTGTTTGAAGCCGCGCTTGCCAAATTAAGAAAAAAACATGTCTTGTCCATGTCTATGGACATTTATTGCACCGTGTGGCAAATTTCTCTCTTATAAATCTAGTTAAGATTACCCAATTAAATCCGAATAGTGTTTAAGGAAAAAAAAAGGGGGGTGGTTAGATTTTGCAAGTATAGCAGATACTTTTGAGAAAGACTGTTCCTCCTCCATTTCTTTCACAGATGGGAATGCCTCTGAGATAAAATCACACCCTGATTTTGTATTTGTCCGTGAAAAAAATGGACCTTTAATAATGTAACTGGAACGTATTCTAGTTGAATCCAAAGCATTTTCTGCATTCTTGATTTGCTTAGGGAGCCTACAATCCTTGTAACCTTCCATCTTTCACACGTTGTGTGGTATTTCTGATGCCCCTAACTAACAAGGGAGATGCCATTGATCAATGTAATTGACAAATCACATTAATTCCTCTAATTAAAAAGTTTTTAAAACTCTAGCCCTCTCTCTTAGTTCTTGGCAACGACACAACAGCATTTTTAATTCAAGAAAAGTTTTTATTTGTACAAACGTCTTTCCAGCATTCTTTTTAAAAACAAAGTCTCAAGACAGACAAATGAACAAGCTTTGGCATAGGTACATGGCAAATATTGGATACAAAACTAACTTTTTCTTTTTTTAAAAAAGAAATATTTGAACTTTTTTTTTTTTTTTAAAGGATGAAAAATACAAAGTGGCAATCCCAACCCTTTGGAAATGAATAAATACGATATGAGGTTGTTGTTTTTTTCGTGGGGCGAAGGGAGGGATTTAGCCAACAAAATTAAGAGAGAAAGATCCAGGGTTCCATACAACGGAACCAAATGTTGAAAATAGTCTGGGATTTCTTTTCCCGCGATGAGGAAAGTCACCAAGGTCTCCAGACAGTTTCGTGATGTTCTCCTCCGGCTTGGGAAATGGGGGCTAAAGTGCCCCCAAAAGATGTCAGCCCTTGTACCGGAGACACCGAAGGATTTGCTGTTGAACTGTTGCAAGAAACAGGCATGCTTGTGTTGGCGTAGAGGGGCACCACAGGTCCGGCGGCGTTAGGCGGGAAGGATGGGCTAGGGATGAGGAACGCGAACTGACCGTCGGTCGCCGGTACCAGCTGGAAGCCCCCGTAGACTTTGGGAGACAAAGATTCACCGGGGTTGTTAAGTTTGCATGGCCCAGGCATGATTCCAGCCGCAGGGCCGGGCAACTGGATATGCAACGGTTGTGCCAAATGCGCTGGCTGTCCACCGGTGGCCTGAGGGGGAGGAGGGGGTGGTGGCGGCGGGGCGTAATTCATGGCCACGATCTGACCCAAGCAAGTGGAAAGGTGGCCCAAGAGCCGGCTGCGGACCTCCGTGTTCACCCCTTCACAGGTAGAAAGGAAGCGAGTGACTTCGTTCATACACTCGTTAAATCCGGCGCGGTATTTGCCCAGGACGGTAGGATCCGCACTCAGAGCAGCTGACCCAAAAGGGAAGAAAAAGAGGGAAGGCATTAACGACCAGAACCACCACCCAAGCTCTTTTTTTTTTTGCTCTTGGTTGGTGTGTGTGTGCTTTTTCCACATTGCACAAGGCAAATTGCTTTCCTAGGGATAAGCTTTTCTTTCTCTGGGGTCCTGCTAAATTGTTGCCTTAGACCGGAGGGTAGAGATAGATGATCTCTCGGCTTGAAGACCTGGTCAGCTGTGGATTTTCCTGGGTGGGGTAGGACCAATCCCCCCCCCTTTAGGGCCCTGGATTGAGGAAGATGGCTTCAAAATCCTGCTAAGCCACAAAACTTTTTGGCCCTGCCAGTTTCTATCCTGCCTTCTTATAGGAGACACTAAGATGATTATTGCCAGTATACATGCGTGAAGCAAGACCAGATTATATTAAACTCTTGTGTTTGTGTGTGGGGGGGTGGGTGGGAAACAGTGCCCTCCCCCTCAAGACAGCTCGATTCTCCATCTGATACAGCCTCGTTTTCTTTCCTGAGCAGAAACTATTATTTCCTTTCCCGTGGGAGAACACGGGTTCCAAACATGCCTCTTACTCTTATATAGTTGGCAAGGTTGGTTTTTGCTACTCACCTGTCATCTGGGCTCTTTGGAGATTCCTCAGGTGTTTCACTGTCATTTCCAAGATATCGGCTTTCTCTAGCTTC
This sequence comes from Myanophis thanlyinensis, assembly GCA_017656035.1. NCBI lineage: Eukaryota > Metazoa > Chordata > Lepidosauria > Squamata > Homalopsidae > Myanophis > Myanophis thanlyinensis. Next base: position 10,531 of record JAEANM010023003.1, read on the forward strand.
GAATGCCTGGAGCTCTGGAGGAAATGAAAAAAACAAAAAAAAAAGAAGGAAAAGTGAGATGCCTCCTCGAACCACACTGACTCACCCAGGTGTCCCCCTAAAAACTGTAGGGATCCCAGGCTCCTCCTTCCTCTCCTCCCCCCTGCCCACTCCAAAGGGTTGCTGCTTACGCAATCTGTATCCCCTTCCTCCCCCTCCCAACCCAACTACTAACAACAACTTACATCTTTCTTCAGGGCATCCAGGATGAGGGTCTTCAGCTGGCCCAAGCTCTCGTTAATCCTGGCACGCCGTCGCTTCTCCATGATTGGTTTAGAAGACTGTTTTGGAAAAGGAGAGAGAGAAAGATTAGAGAAAAAAAAATCCAAGCAGGCATTATGGACACACACACACACACACCCACCTTGCAATTGAGATCCTGCAAGTTGGGTGAATTCCCTTGGCCGGAGATTCAGGGTGGATAGCAAACTTGCGGGGTCCCCTAAGCGCATGGCCATGATGCATCTCTCTTTTTCTGTCTCCAAGCATTGCAAGGTGGCAATTTGGGAAGCGATCACTAGGATTGCAGTGGATTTCCACTTTCCAACCCCACAAACCTGCTTTTTACCCAGGTGCTGCCCTTCCTTGCACCCTTCCTCCTCTCCCCCCACCCACCCCTTATCTACCAGTCGTGCCCTCTTCCTCACTTCACCTACTCCTTCCCTACACCAGCGCATCCCCCTTCCCTTGTCGGTTCTCTCACGCAGTTGAAAAATCTCAGCAGAAAATAATAATAACACTAATACTAATGATGATGATGATGATGCTCAGATCATTGCAAGCAAGCAAGGGGGGGAGAGGCGGGGGATGCTGTCAATCAAATCAAATCAAATCAACCCCCTGATCCCTAGAAAAGAGGGGAATAGACTATCTGTCTGTCTGTCTGTCTCTCTGTCT
>JAEANM010023004.1:0-11466 GCA_017656035.1 Myanophis thanlyinensis
AACAACAAACTTTTATGGTTCAGTAAGTGGAGCTCAGACACGGGCAAACTACGGCCCGCGGGCCACATCCAATTTATGTGTTCACACAAACACAGCATTCTCCTATTCTGGCCCGGCCCCTCTGACCAATTTTAGAAACCGTGGTGGCTCGCGAGTCAAAAAGTTTGCCCACCTCTTGGTCTAGGCTCTCCTGCTTGTGCAAGGGTTGGACTAAGAAGATTTTCAAAGTCCCTTCCAACTGTGTTATTCTGGGCTTCTCAAACCCCAAGTTTTTTATCTTTCTATTTTTATTTTTTACAAACTTATCAATGTGTGAACCATGTGACGCCTGGGTGTCGTACATTTTAATACAAACCCAATAATATTGATCACATTTATTACAATTAAGAGTTAGGGTTAGTCTTACCTAATTCTGATAATAATAATGCACATATTTACGTAATTATAATCTTCCATGATTTAGTTACGCGAGATTTCATGATGTCATTTTTACGTCAACCCCCATATTCTAAATGCTATACAGACGGAATGTTGATCATCTTTTATTCCATTTAATGAGTTTATCGAATTCTAATAGTCATACACACATTTTTATTACCTTATAACCCTCCATTAGTTAAGTTATTCAAACTAATTTCTGATTCTCTGCCTGCACTCTAATCAAATTGTACTGCCTATCCAAGATTTGGTGAATTCTTACTGCTGGGCAAAACTTTTCCAGTGTTGGGTAGTTGTGACATTGTAAGATTCTGGATTGAACTTTGAGCTGCAGAGCCAAATTATCTGCTTAATGCCAAGCCCTGGAGGTACCCATTTCAGTCTCTAAAGGTGGGGATGATACCTTGACCAGCTTTCAGATAACTGTCTTGTTTCCAAGGGTGCACTTCTGTGCCACCAAAACACCTCCAAATCCAAATCAATCCGGTGAAGCTTTGCACAGCCCAGGTATACAAATATTTTACCTTGGCCTCGGTATTTTGTCTTCGGGTACAGCTGTCCAAACAGAGTCTGGGGTTTTCTGCTCTTTAAATCTTCCTTTGAAGACCTTCTCAATGTCTTCCATGTTGAAAGCGCAAACTGCTGAGCCTGGGATGCTGCCAAAGACGCACAAAAGAGGCTGTCAGAAAAAAAGCTAGGCTGTGCGGTTAGTGCCAACAGGGAATGGCAGGATTTCCCTCCCCTCCTTTTTTTTTTTAACGTAGGGTTTTTTCCTCTCTCACCTGTTCAGCTGTGTGGTGAAAACGCCGACCACGGTAGGGATGCCACTGATTTCAATGATGTCTGTGATAGACTGCAGCACATCAAAGTAGAAAAATGAATCCCCGGGCACCGAGCAATTGAGACGTGCTTTCAGGAACGAGGTCCAGTGTTTTTCCAGCACTCTCTGGGAGCCTCCCATGTCGTTTTTGCAGATGCGAGCCACGCGGGAATACACAGCCTGAAGGAGAAGAGCAAGGAACAACCACAAACACACAAGCCTTGGTTAAGACAGGCAAGTCGATGGACGGACAGATAAGAGGTAGGCAAAGCTTTGGTTTGGAGAGGCAGCTCAAAGGGGATTTCACCGAATCTCTCAATTGAACCGATTCTCCGACTCAAATCAGAATGCGTCAAATTGGATCAAGAGAACTTGAAGGCTTCTACACCTGAAAAGAAACCTGGTTTCATTGGAGGCTGGTTTGGAAAACCCTACGAAATCCATCACAACCCACAAAAACACCCGTTTGGGTATCTGAACCAAGTCAGATCAGAATTGGTTCGATTTGGAGCAGCCTTTCGGATGAGAAGCGAAACATTTTCAAAGGGGGGAAAAAAAACCACCAAAGAATTCCAGTTGACTTTTGGAAAAAGCACCTTTGGGATTTGATTTGGATTGGGTCAGGAGTAATTCACCTTTCTGTCAATCACTTTGCTGATAAGATTGACTTTAGAGTGTTTATGCTGGACAGCGTCCTTGGCTTCGAGTGGAATTCCAGCTACATTCTGACAAGTTGACGGGGCCGAGATAAACATGATACTTGTTTTAATTCTAATTCATTGTGTTTACCCTTTCTGACATATTCAAGATTACAGAATTGCCAACAATTTTTGGAGAGGCTCTAAAGGGCCACAATGAAGTTTTTTTGGGGTATGTGTGTGTGTGAGAGACACCTATGCCCTTGAGAAACATACGGTTTCGAGCTTGATTTATGCAACTCTGTCCTATTCTAAATCCACAGAAAGAAAGTCCAGAGTCAATGGTTGAGGTGGATAAACAAACCCACAAACATATAAATAAAAATAAAGGAAGCAAGGCTTGATTATAGATTAGCAACCTGGGAGCATCTAGACAAAAATATCCTTGCGTTCTCGTATACATTAGCATCCTCAAACTGCCCCCCCCCCAGTTTCTGAACAGAGAGATAAAACAGGTGGCTAAGGAAGTAAACCAAGGGTTATACTTTTTTTTATTGTTGTTTACATTCAAGACAAAGTTAAAATGCAAGCTACAAAACTCCCCAGAAAGAAAAAAAAACACAAAACAAAACAATCAACCATTAAAAAAGAAAAAAAAGGTGCATCAAAAAAACCAAACAAACAAAGCCACAACAATAACAACACATAGACACCTATCATCCCCTTAACTGAATACCAATTAATACATTGGGAACCAATGTTGTAGTAATTTATTTATTTATTTTTATTTGACTAATGTATCTTTTTTTTGTGAGAGAGAAAATAATGGTGGTTGGATCTATGTTTGGATGGATCTGGCTTTCCATGTTAAGGTGGTACTCAGAATGATTCTCCTTAGTTGAACAAAGTTTGGGGCTTTTTAAGTTTTGACGTGTCCACACACACAGACAAGCCAGGTGAGACTCCAAGAGCGACGTGAAGAGAAGGAAGAGGCAATAAAGGAGCAGGTCATTTAACAAGATAGCAAAAATAATGGCCTCAGAGCAAGGGGATTTACATCTCCAGCTCTGCTCAGCCATGCAGCTTACCTCGATTGTTCTCCACATTATATCCTGCTGGTAATTGAAAAACTTAGTTAAGATGGAACTATCTGGGAGGGATTTAAGGGAAATAATGGACAGGATCTGTTTTCATTTTGGTCGGTTAGATTGTTATGATTATTTTATGAGGTTTTTATACTTAGTCTTGATTGCCACATTTCATTATGGTTGGTTTTTTTTTTTTTTTTATGCCTTTACGAAGTTAACTGCCCAGAGTCTGTTCTGATGAGATTATAACAATATAAAAATAAATAGATAAGGCCGTTATGAGACAGAGAAGGGAAGTTTGTTCACGCTGCCCTGAGCTCTGAAAACGAGGGACGTCATAAAAAATGGACGCCGTTCGAGAGTAAAAGGGAGGGAAGTATCACGTACTTTGTTGAAGACTCCCAACCCATAATTAAATGCAGTCGAGCTAAAAAAGGATGTCCTAGGTCAAATGGCTTCTCTGGAGGAAGACTGAGAAAGTGTGACTGGTTCAAGGTCACCCAGCTGGTTTCCCATCTAAGATGGGACTAGAACTCACATTCTCCTGGTTTGTAGTCTGGCGCCTTCACCGCTATGGTATACCCATCTGACTCTTAAACTCTTATAGCATAGCGTTAACCGTCAATTGCAAACGACATCGAAACTATTTGTTTTGTGGGGAAAAAAAAAGGTTTCTGTCTTAATTCGAATGTGGCTGTATTATATTGTGTGGGCATGTTAAAGGAAAAAAAATAGAGGAAGGAAAACATGCAACAAATGCGACGTTTGAACTGAATTGGAAAAGAATCGACTGTGGGGGCCCATATTAGATTTTCAACCGTAATAAAATATAACTAAAGGTGAGGTCTTGGTTTGAGAACAAAGCAGCCCAACTTAACGCGGAAAAGGGAAAAGGCAGAAGGGACATTCCACAGCCTTCTTCAGCGAGCCAAAGTATGAAAATACCACCCTTGTACAGAAATAAATAAAAACGAATAGGAGATGGTCGACGCCTTTGCCAGCCTCTTGTTTTCACCCTCAAGAAATCAACTCTTGAGACTGTGCCACTTATCGTAACAAGCGGCTGTATTTATTCTTACCTTGCCTAAATTGTTATGTTCCACAGCAATCTCTCGAAAGAAGAAATAAACAAAGTTCCCGTACTCGATGGCATGAAGAAAATGGGGCTCTGAAACACACGAGGGGAAAAAGAGCAGTCAAAACATTTCGCTCATAGACTCTTAAAAAAAACAGACCTTGAATTATTCTGATTAAATCCACTATTGGTCTTAGAAAGGATGGTGATGTTTCTTCTGTATTCTTCCTTCCTTCCTTCCTCCCTCTCCCTCTCCTTCTCTCTCTCTCCCCCTGGGGAAAACTCTTAAACACAATTGGTTTTAACATCACCAACTTTAAAATGAGAATTTTATTTCATTTATTTAATATTATGGTGCTTGTTAATTTTTTTTAACTTGTGTTTTTCATCTTTTTTTTGCTTCTTTTTTCTACTTTAAATTATTCATTATTTTTAAGTGATGGGAAAGAGGCAAAACTGCCTGATAAGCCTTGAAATAGGCTAACTTATCATATAATCTTCCTTCCTTCAACAAAACTCCTTCTCTAAACCCAGGAAAATATAGCTAAAGTCAGAAGGTGAATCATTGCAAGATTTTTGTTACTACAAGCCTCCATAAAGTGTAGGTCTAGTTTTTCTCTGGAGTTAATCCTTGATTTGGGGTACTTTGTAGGCCTGACATTATAGAAGGGATGGAGAAAGTTACATGCCTAGATTCAATCTCCATCATTTCTGGAAATGGTTGGAAAAAGTCCTTAGATGAACCTTGGTCATCATCTGCTGTCAGGCGATGAATAGCCTATATTTAGCACATCGGACTAATGGAATCAGGAACCGAGAATCCAATTATTGGTTTATCTAATCTACTGCTGCTGTTTTGTTTGGTTCAGTAAAAGGACTTTCCCTGCAAACTTGGTACCCAAAAGCAATGAAAGGGGGACTGTACCAGGAATTTGGGAGATGCAATTCATATATTTTGAGGATTCAGTGTCTGCCATTGCCATTGCCTAACTGGCACACAGAAAACTCAAGGAGTAGGATTTGCGATTCTTCCTATCTCCTCGGGCAAACCATGGTAGCGAAGATATTTCTTCATTTGAAAGTAGGGAACTTACAACGATAGGCATCCAATTTAGAAGGTGAATTAAAAACAACTTCTGGAGGAGAAGATTACCAACATCTGCTAGTCCTGATGGTTATGGCTGTCCTTCAGAACCAGAGGTAGAACATTATTCTGTGTACTGATTGCTGGAAATGAGCTTTCGGTGTCACATTTGTCTGGTGGCTTCCCAGAGGTCATCAACTTTTGTGTGAACCGACCAAGCCTTCAATTAGTTTCACTAGGACCCTTCCTGTTTGTTAGAGCCTTTCTGATAGCACAAACACAGTTGTGTTGATGCTTCAAAAGATGTGGATGCCAAGAGCTTTGCTGTGGTTATTCAAAGCACTTTAGGACATCCAACTATGGATGAAGTCAAGCTCCAGTGAAACTGTAAGACTCTTAATGCCAGCTAATGGACTTTAAAAAACCCCCCCCCCCCCCCCCCCCCGAGGAACTGGGCCACAGCTCCACGGTCTTTGTTACTACGGCTTCATTCATTTGCTGAGTTGATTGGTTGGAGGAGGAGAATGGCTTTATTCTTGGGCCAAACTGAAATAAACAAAAAAGTAAGTTTCCTACTTTGGATTGTACTACGTTGAAAGTTTGGAGCAGAAAAGCATGGTCATAAATATTGCAACTGGTGGATCTTTCATGTCAGCGCACCAAGACATCGGAGCTGGCAAGAAAAATGCTTAGCATCGGGCCATGCTTAAAAAAAAAAAAAAAAATTGCTCCCGTGGAGAAAAATGCGCATTCAGTTGATTTACTATGTTTTCAGCATTATACAAGACTAATAGAAGGATCCTGTACCGGTTTGATTAAGAGATTTATTCTTACTGAATATACAGGAGCTTCCAGATAACTGTGAAGAGGAATTGTGGCTGTTGTTCATTTTAAAATAAATTATTATTTTTTGGTTCTAGCTCTGATGGGTTTTAACCCAATGTCTAATTTTGAAGACATTGAAATCTACAATGAATATTTTTTAAAAGGTGGGTGGGTGGAAGGAAGCAGTTACACCCCCCAGCCGGAGAAATTTGCTAATGTACCATAATAGATTAAGTACTTCAATTGTAGGTAGTCCTCGACTTATGACCAAAATGGAGCCCAACATTTCTGTTGTTAAGCAAGACAGTGGTTAAGTGAGTTTTGCCCCATTTTATGACCTTTCTTGCCACAGTTGTTAAGTGAATCACTGCAGTTGTTAAGTCAGGGACACAGCTGTTAAGTGAATCTGGCTTCCCCATGGACTTTGCTTGTCACAAAAGGGGATCACGTGATCCCAGGACACTGCAACTGTAATAAGTGCATGCCAGTTGCCAAGCCTCTGAATTTTGATCACGTGACCATGGAGATGCTGCAACGGTTATAAGTGTGAACGATGGTCACAAGTCACTTTTTTTGTAACTTCTGTTCTGACCCAGCCGTAACAGAACCCAGAGACAGACTCCTTGTTCCGAAACCCCCCTCTTTATTTAGTTCCTGTGAAGTACTGGCATTCACACACTGAAAAGTCCAGGCAATAATCCTTCAAAGGGTTAATTGCAGTAACCGATCTTAAGTCGCAAAGCTGTAAATTAAGTACTGGCAAGCAGTCTCTGAGGCACGAACCATGATAAGCAAAGCAAATCTTCCGAAAACTCAATGGTTGCCTCCTGCAACTGTCCTCCCCTTTCCTCCTATTTATTCCCCAGCTAGGGAGGGGCCACTCAGCATCCACATGTGCTCTTCCTCCCGAGTCAGCTCCCTGTTCTCAGCTGTTCCTCTCTCTTAACAGCCCTGTGCATGCGCACATCGGGAACAGGCTCCAGCTGTTCTTCTTCCCCACTTACTGTATCTCCGACTCCGAAGACGGCCCCAGCCCCATCTCTGCCTCCCACGCAGAGCACCCATCAGAGCCTTCCCCCAACTCCAGGACTGGCCCAAGTTCCTCCCAACCTCCTCCTCATCTGAGTCTGATGCCAGCTGGCAGGCCACAACAACTTGTAACTTCAAACAGTCACTAAACAAATGGTTGAAAGTTAAGGATTACCTGTAATTAAGAGCTTTTTAAAGTGCTGGGTCACAGATCAGGAGGTCCTATAGATTTCCCCCCCGACTAGCTTCTCAAAGTGGGGGCTCGGATTTTAGCAAGGGAAGACAGAATCTAAAATTCTTATTTGTACCCACTGGCTCCATTTTATCTAAGTAAAATAAAAACAGTTGATCATTACGGGACTAATTTCCACTGAACTGTGCAACTCTTCTCATCTCCGGAGAGAAGTTTGGAAATTGTGAGTGCTGGGGAAACTACAGCTGAGCATGGAGCATTTCTGCACCAGTGGTCGATAGCACCATCCAGCCATAGTTCTGGGAATAAAAAGTTGTTTGTGTTATTTTAAAAGGCCAGGGGGTGGGGGCACAGAGATGGCTGGATAATGCAATGACTGCTAATTGCCGAAATGCTAATTACATCTGAACCCAAAGCCAGCCAACTCAGATCATTATAAACCTGGCTTGTTTCCACTAAATATAGCGAAGACTGGCCATTATTCACCACAGATTTCTCCAACTTGGCACCCTACAGAAGTGTTTGGGGTCAATTCCACGACAGGATGATCAACAGCCAACTCTCCAAACCAGTGGTAACTTCAAGACGTGTGGACTTCAATCCCCCCAATTCCCCAGCCAGCATGCCAGCAATTGGATTGCACTGCACTTGGATTGTTCCCCAGCACACCAACTGGGGAATTCTGGGAGTTGAAGTCCACACATCTTAACGTTGCCAAGATTGGAAAACAAAATCTCTCTAAACAGCAATTCTTTGGGAATGGGAGTTTCTGAATTTGAAGACTTCCAAACACCGGAAAAGGACGAGCACTTAAGAATTGACCTACAAATCAATATTCTTATTTACTTAGATCCACCTCCTTTTTTTGGGCCCCATGTTTTCCAAGTTGGCTCATAATGAAACAATAGGGGTCTCCACAACTTACTGTATTTTTAGCCTCCCTCTTAAAAAAAAAAAAAATCTTGCAAAAGAAGATGGAAATGGTCGAAAGAGATAACATGAAAAAAAAAATCAATATCTCGCTATAAAAACTATGCAAAGGCTAAGACAAGTATTAGAGATTTACAATGCCTTAGAATCTAGAAGCTCCAGTTTTTTGTTTGTATATTTGTTTGTTTGTTTTTGGTTAAAAAGTCCTGGAATACAAATTAAAAACTAAGCACAAATGCATTCGGAGCGCAATTCAAACACGGGAATGAAGAACATATAACTCCAGCTGTTGAAAGCCTTGGTTTTCGGCAAAAAGGCCATCTAAAACGCTAACCTCTCTACCTGCTGGTAGAGGGTAACAGAGAGAGGAAATTAGAATAACTGTTCTTGGCAGGCTGTGTGAGAGAGAGCTGTTGATTGCTAAGTGGCCCACAAGGGGTGGAGAGAACCCAGTCTTTTTTGAGGTGGGGGAGGGAAGGAGCAAACGTACCTCCCCATTTTATTAATCCCAAAAGCATGCTTCCCGTTTAGGATATCTGCGAACAATGGACTGAAAATTCAAATATTCAGAAAGGTGATATTTGTTGGAGTGGAAAAAAAAAATCACAATGTTTCCGGAAACGTGTACTTTCAACGCTCTTAATCTGGGGTGGTGGGAAGCCTATGGGGGGAAAGAAGAAAATTGCAGGTAGTGATTCAACTTCCAACAGAAGTACCTTTTATCCACTTGGAATCATATTTTATTGTTCGCAAGGCTGACCCGTCTCCCATGCTCCGGTAAATAACGGCGTCGCTTGCCAGAAAATCAGCAACGGTGGCAGAGTAGAGCTTTCCATCTAGAAAAAGGAACACACAAAGAGCTTTCAGTCGCAATAGGGATGTGTCGGCTCCTTCTATTACAGCAGCGTTCTTGTCATCTTCTCCGTCAACAGCTATTTATATAGTCCTGTCTTTTGCTTTGCTTTCCCGCCATTATCTCAATCACGTTATATATTTATTCATACTTTTTAATTTAGCGTCGGAGCGCTGTAAAGGAAACGTCTCGTCGGACGGAGCAACGGTTCTAGGAAACGCGAAAGCTTTATTATTTACCGCAGAGCCACTTCCCCCGTAAAACAGTTAATAAAAAAGAGCACGCAAGGGGCCCGATCAACATCTCTGGGTGATTTACAGGAGGTCATCATCTGAGCTCTGACTTCCAAGGGTCTCACAACAGAAGCAAGGAAATGTGGCTTGTTTTTTTTTTCCTTCCCCACTTCATTCAGGCGGCTGAAGTTAATTAAGAAAGTCTGGTCACCGTGTCTTTTGAACAAATCTGAACTGGGGGTCTTTTGGACTTAGCTCTGGTTAGCAACTCTTAGGATTTGAGTATCAAGCAAAACAAGAGCGAATGAATCGAGAACTGACATACAAAACAGCTTCTAATTCCACAAAAGGTATATTAGCATTTTGTTTTTTTATAAAAAGAGAAGGAGCGGTGATGTCGTAAGCCTTTTCATGTCCCTTTTTTTGTATCATCTATCAATAGAGTTCATTAGAAGAAAAAGGTCTCACCAGCAAACAGGGCAACGTTGGTTTGCTTGGCATCAAATGGGCATCTGGCCAAACCACTAATTTCATCACCGTCATACTCCAAGGTAGTCAGCTGAAGAAGAAATATACATTTTGGGCGTTAGGCGATTTCAGCTTCTCCAGGTCCATGCAATCAACAAAATCAGATATTCATACGCCAACTTTCCTGGTACCTTCTAGATATGCGAGACTTCAACTTCCACAGCTTCTAACCAGCATGGTCAAAATCCAGCACATCTGAAGGGAACCCAAACTGAAAAGGCTAGCATGCAGCTTCCTTGGACCTCCTAAATCTGAACACAACTCTCCTACAATGGCTGAAAATGTATTGCTCAAGGCACCACACAAGAGCCAGATTTTGCATCCACAAGACTACCATCCGTGATGGAGAGATGCTTCCTTGAGGTTCAAAATTAATCAATTAGAATTACTGAGAAAGGCTTACTGTATTAAAATGTGTCGCTTTTTGCAATCATCTTTTCAACTGTCATAAGAATGAAAACCTTTGGACTATACTGGCTGCTGGCTCTTATGTTCATTTGAAACAATCTGCAAGCTGTGATGACAACTTATGGCTGGACCAGGGGACAAGATATGGACTGAAATACAAGCCCTTCAAATAATCAGAGGTCCAGTACATATTCTAATGCATACACAGAATGGCAGAGATGCGCAACGATGTTTTGAATTCAACAGAATTGCTTCCCCCAAATGCTCTTGTTAAATCAAAATTTTATTACAGTGTGGTTAGAAAACTGGACAAACACTAGGGAGATTTAATTTCTAATCTCCAATTAGTAGTTAGCTGTGAAACTCCATAGATGTTGGGTTGTGACTTGGTTTCACATTTCTTTTGCTAATTGGCAGGACTGTTGTGAGAATGAAGGAACTGGCCATGGAAAGAATGATGAATTTTCTGACTTGTGCTCTGATCTCTTCGGAGACAAAATAGGATGAGAAAGACAATGGCAAGATTGATAAGGAATCTTTGAAGTGCATCAAGAGGCCCTTTGAATTTTGGCAGGGAACAGTCTGACCAGTCTGGGCATTGGGTACTTACCCGATAATAACGGCACATAGGATTAAAAGCATTCGTTCCACAGACAAACACCATCTCATCGTTCCTGGGGACGAAGACTTTAATAAAATTATGGCATTCATCCTAAAAAAAAATTAAATTAAAAGAAGAAGAAGAGAGAATGGCTCACATCGCTATTCACTAGCAAATATTATTTTTGAACATGTGCTCAGTGAGCTGGAAATAAAGAGGGGGGAAGAAACAATCCGGGGCTAACAAAGCACTTACAATTTCAGTGTAAATGAAAGTTCTCTTTCTATGAATCCAATCAAGTGCAACTCATTTCTTAAGAATATTAATTTGGATTTTTCAATTTTGAGGTGAAAAATCAAGTCTGAAAAGGATCATGCAACCATTACACGTGCCCTTCTCTTCCGCCTATCCCAAATTCAGATTTTTTTTTGCAGTGATAAAGAGATTAATTAGTTAACTAGCAGTTCTAAAACAGCATCCATCATGACTTTCTAAAAGATTTTGGTGGTTTAAAGTATTTTGCTTAGAAGACAAACCTACTTTGTGTTTTCCTTTCATAGCACAGTTCTCTCTGTCCTGTTGCTTTGACCGCCATGTTAGTTTCTGTTCAGATAAAAGAAAGAATAAGACAATTTTGTCTTTGACCAATAATGCTTGTTTTTTTAAAAATCAACCAACCCAACCCAACCCAACCCAACCCAACCAACCAACCAACCAACCAAC
>JAEANM010023005.1:941-11466 GCA_017656035.1 Myanophis thanlyinensis
CCCCCCCCCCCCCACAGTTCTACTTCTGTTTGCAGATTTTTGTATTTTTGTGATTTTCTCCAGTTCTTTCTCTTCTATTCTGATGCTTCCAGGTATTGCCATGTCCACTGTCCAGACTTTCTTGTTTTTCCTATTGGCAATTGTTAGGTCCGGAATATTATGGGGTAGTTGCTTCTCTGTTTGAATTGTAAAACCCCCGAGCACTTCAGTTTCTTCATTTTCTATTACTTTGTCTATTTTGTGGTCCCACAAGTAAATGGTATTTCTTACAGCTATTCCAATGTGCTTATTATTGCTACTTTGTGATGCCATAGTTTGTAATCATTCTTGTTATTTATATTTTCCGTTCACAGTTCTTTAGCTAGTGTTGACCTTCATATGCATCAAGTTCTTCCCAAAAACGTAGGATGTCATTCTTGGGAATCCAAGCAGTGCAGCCTTTTGTAATTGACAGGTTGAGATTTTTGTCACTGTGCATATTTTTTTTCTAAGTGCAATCCCAAGATTTTTGGGTATGGCACCCAGTGTACCAATAACCACTTGAACCACTCCTGCCAGTTTATCCCATAAGCCTTCAATTTTGTTTTTCAGATCTTATTACTTTATGATCTTCTCCAAATCTTTGTTTTTTTATTGTACTGTCCACTGATATTGCCACATCAGTTAGCCATAGTTTCTTCTGTTCAAACACAGTTAAAGTAAGTGTGTTATGAGACAAGACTTTAACCAGTTCGTATTCGTAAATTCCACAATATTTTTAACCTGAGCAATTTTTGATTACTTTTTCAACTCTTATTTTCCCACCAATTTTTCATTACTGGCACATGATGACTTTTACAGCTGTCCCAGTGAATCATTTTGGCAGCTGTGTTACAGTTGTTTGTTTATAATTAGCTTGTGCTATCTTCTTGCACAAGCTGATCTACTGTTCTTTTGCCACTTCCCACAATCTGCACTTTGAATCATTTGACGATTTTTTTCAGTTCTGGCCTTGATTGCATTAATTGGAATAGATTGCTCTTTCACAGCCAGAATTAAACCTTCAGGTTTTTGGTTTTTTTTTTAATGTTCCAGTTGTGAGGCCATTGCCAGGTTTTATCTTTTCCTCCCCCCACCCCCTTCAATCTTTTGTAGAAATTGACCATGTAATGCTTTTCCTTGCCAGCATTCTGTTTGTGCTTTTATTATATTAGTTCAATATTCACTTTTTGTTTCCTGCACGTTTCGTAGGTTCCAATTTTTAACTTGCATCAATGCTTATTCTTGGCTGTCTTTTACATAATCAGATAATGCACGCTTTTCTTCTTCGATAGTTTGTTTGACCTGAAGTAAACTTCTGCTTCCATTTCTGTGGGGCAGAACCTTCCATATCATTAGAGGGATGTAAAAAATAGTGAATAGTCATCAGTTTTCTTGTTTTTTTGTTCCAAACTATCCAGTTCAGCTTGTGCCCACTTAATAATTCCAGCTGTGTGTCATATCACAGGTATAGCCCAAGTATTGATGGCTTTGGTGGTGTTTCCACCACTCAGTTGTTATTATTCATAATAGATTAGATTGGTGTGGCCAGCAATGATTTTCTGACAGAAATAATTGAAAAAATATGACAATTGCTTTCATCTCTGTTGATGTTTGGATTTCCACACATGGAAATCTACATATAAGATGCCTTTAACATATGAATCCAGTAAAGTGTAAAATATCCTTTTCTTGAGACATTATCAGGATACAGTATGGGTCATCCACAACTTAAAACAGTTCATTTAGTGACCATTCAAAGTTAACAATGGCACTGAAACATGTGACTTAATGACGGTTTTTCACACAACTGTTGATGTATCCCCATGGTCACGTGATCAAAATTCAGCCGCTTGGAAACTGACTCACATTTATGACTGTTGTGTCCTGGGGTCATGGGATCACTTTTTTCAATGTCCTGACAAGCTAAGTCAATGGGAAAACCAGATTCACTTAACAGCCATGTTATTAATTTAACAACTGCAATGATTCACTTAGCAACTGTGGCAAGAAAGGGTTGTAAAATGGAGCAAAAATCACTTAACAAATGTCTCACTTAGCAACATAAATTTTGGGCTCAGTTGTGGTTGTCAGTCGAGGACTACCTGCAATGGACGAATCTTGGCTTTCGGAACAATAGGCAATAGTAGTATAGTTTTTGTAGTAATAGAAATAGTTTTTGGAACAATAGTAGTTCCACCCTTGGATGTCTTTTAATTTTATTTTCATGCTTTTTTCCCCCCATAAAAATGATGTGAAGTTAGAATCTATTGACCTTAGTAAGTATTGCTCTATTTTTTTAACCCTTCTTGCTTTTTTGGCAACAAGATGCTTTGCTATTCCATTTCTGGGATGGTGCATCAGAGTATTCTCTAGTATTTTTCCTTGTTGCCTATGTTGTGCGTTGTGTTCTCCTCCCCCCCCATCCCCCTAGCATTTTTCATCATTAAGCATTGTTTACCATCATGCTTTCACTCTCGCGCAGGCTGTGGAGTGTGCTGTCTTGCTACACACCCTTCTTCCTCTTCACTCTCGAATGCCTGTTTTCTTTCCTTGTTGCCGATGCTGCCCCCACCCACAGCTATGATTGTGGATGCAATCTTGTGTTGGTGGGTGGTGATATCTTTTGATTTGGTGTCTTGTTATGATTTGATTAGAAATGCAGAGCTTTATTTCAGATCCTCTTTCCCTGGAAACAGTTTCACTGTGAAGAACAGATAAGCCTTTGAGTGAGGGGGTGGAGGGGAGGGGGGGGCTAAGTGTTAGCAGGGAGTATTCTGACATTCTGCTGTATTACTTAGTGTGGGAGGCAGATGGCTGATGATCAGGACCGTGCAGTAGTAAGGATGCTTTTGAAAGAGGAGGGATTTGCTTTTGTGGTACACATCTCTTAAGTAGCGGGAATCCATCTTGTCACAGTGGGGGGTACTAAGAGAGAAATACTGCTTTGAAGTGAACTGGAGGTTGGTTATCAGGAGGAAGAAGTGGCTATTATAGTGGTAATATATACTATGTTCAGTTTTGGGGTCCCCCCCTCAATAATTTTATTGAAGATTGTATTAAAAAAGAAGGGATGGGGTGATGTGATAGCAGTGTTCCAATATCTCAGGGGCTGCCCCAAAGAAGAGGGAGTCAAGCTATTCTCCAAAGCACCAGAAGGCAGGACAAGAAGCAATGGATGGAAACTAATCAAGGAGAGAAGCAACCTAGAACTAAGGAGGAATTTCCTGACAGTGAGAACAATTAACCAGTGGAACAGCTTGCCTCCAGAAGTTGTGGGTGTTCCATCACTGAAAGTTTCGAAGAAGAGATTGGACAACATCTGTCTGAAATGGTATAAGGTTTCCTACTTGAGCAGTGGTTGGACTAGAAGACCTTCAAAGTCCCTTCCAACTCTGTTATTCTGATATCATACAAATAAAACCAATACAATCTACATAGCACAGGAACATATTATAGGAAAAGAAAGTTTAAATGTAAAAAGTGCAGAAAGAAAGGAAAAGCGAAAAAGAAATCTCCCCCTTCATCTTGGGCAAGTATAATCAGCATTAACCAATTATAACTATCTCTTAAAATAAAACCAAATACTTCTTCATCCTGTACCTCACCCCATACTTTTAAAGCTCATCTCTTCATATTAATCAGCAACAGTACATTAAGGATTAACAAAAATTAAATACACCTATTATACCATTTCAATCCCTCCTTTTGGATTTATATTTATACCTCCATTTCTATTTATATCCCCCATTTCTTCTCTTCAAATGAACCATTTTTAAGATATCACCATACTAGACCCAATCAAAAAACCATTAAACATGATCGGAAATAGCAACTATTATTTTAACTTTGATCAAATGAACGGATTTGTGTTCTTCTTTCTCCCAACAGTGTTTCAGTTCCTCAAAGAAAGTTCTAAAACTTCTTCCTCCAAGCAAAGGCAGAGGTAAAGTTAATTTTCTGACAATACTGTCCAGCTATCTGGAGATAAGACCGAGGGATTTTACTAAGACAAAACCTTCTATCTCCCTCGACCCCAAAAGCTTCTACACCTGCGTTTAAACCTTTTGTTTCTTGGCCAGAAAAGTTTTGTTAGATTCTTTTTTAGGAATCTATTAAAAAAATAGAACTATTTCATTAGTTATTAGATTAGTTTTATTAGTTATTATTACTAAACATTTTTCCTTTGTTTTACCAAACTTGAGACCTGATGGAATACAGGTAACAAAACGAGTGAAATAATTTCTAGTGGGCAATATACAGGTAGTATACGTGTCCCAGGGTAATGACGCGAAATCGAATTTGGATGAGGAGACCTGAATTCCTTGGTAGCCTCACATTGCAGTGAACAAGAACACACATTTAATTTTGCAACGGCTAAGACCATTGGCCACGCAGGTATAAAGATAGCCAGGGAAATGATTGAAGCCTGGGAAATGATGGGGCTCCTTGGTAGTTAACAGGAGTGCTGAATTACTACCAGCTTATCAAATACTTAGGAGCTGAGAGCTCGATAGCATAAGAGAACAACAGCCAATCGCAAGCCATCAACACAACAATCAGCCAATAGGAAGGCACCACATAAACTTGACTCACAGAATACCCCAAAGCACAAATTCCAATAGTTCCCTGAAGATGGGCTCCAGCATGAGTCCGAAAGCTTGGAATAGTAAATTTCTGCCCCCGTGACAACCTAAATCAACTTCACAATGTAGGTTGTCCTCAACTTAGGATTGGTCACTTAGCGATTGTTTGAAGTTAAAACGTAAAGGGCGCTTTATTGTCCGTAAAGCATTTCCGACCTTCACAAAATAGCAGCACCCTTGGAGATTGCGATCTGGGCACTGGACACAATCCATTTGAACTTAACATTTGGCTACTAAGTGCCCTGTGATCGTGTGATTGCCCTTTGCATTCTGTTCTGCCGGCTTCCCCAGAAAGCCAGTCTTTCCGCTAGGATTTCGGCAGTCCGCACCCCTTAGTTTACCACTGGCCTCTCTGCCAGACCTCCACGTGCGTCACTCCTTAGGAGAGTGGAGAAATCGCTGGAATAAGTTTTCAAAAAAGCTTTGGCTCCCAACAAGCGTGTGTGTGTGTGTGTGTGTGTTTGTGTGTGTGTGTGTGTGGCTTTTTCCAAAAGCCTGGACCAAAAACCCCCTCTGACCCAGGAACAGCACATGGCCAAGATGGCAGGAAAGGCATGGCAGAGCAGAAAGTAATCCTCCTTTCACCCCTTTTTTTCTTCCTGCCTGCCTGCCTACCTAATAAATATGCAGCACATCTTGCGGTTTGAAGTGACTTGGAAACTTGCCCGTCCTCTTTCCCTCACGTGTGCATATACGCACACTCCTCATTTCTGCCGTTTCTTCTCACTACAGGCAGTCCTCGACTTAACAACAGTTCATTTAGTAACTGTTCAAAGTTGCAACGGCCGTGGAAAGGGTGATTTATGTACTTTTTTTCACTTTTAACAACCGTCGCAGTATCCCCACGGTCACACGATCAGAATTCAGATGCTTGGCAACTGCTTCATATTTATGACGGTGGCAGTGTCCTAGGGGGTCACGTGATCCAGCTTTTGCGACCTTCTGACAAGTAAAGTCAACGGGGAAGCCAGATTCACTCAACCAGGTTACCAAGTTAACAATTGCAATGGTTGACTTAACAACCGTGGCAGGAAAAGTCGTAAAATGGGGACAAAAGTCACTGAACAATTGTGTCAAGTCAAGTCCAGTAGGCTTTATTGTCATTTCAGCAATATACAGTACAGTACACAGTGAAATGAAACAATGTTTCCCCAGGACCAAGGTGATACATCAGACAACCTAGATTAAAGAAGAAAAAAAGAGCAGCATACAGAACTACACATAGCTCTAAATCTAAGAACTTAGAGGGGAAAACAGTTAAATACACAAGTATTTATGGTTCCAGTTTCTTTGTGTTGAGGAGTCTGATGGCTTGTGGAACGAAACTGTTACACAGTCTATTTCACCTACCAACATAAATTTTGGGTTGAGTTGTGGTCGTAAAGCGAGGACTACCTGTACCCGTGCACACACGGGTACAGGTAGTCCTCGCTTTATGATGCCCATGCACACACTGCCTGAACACCCTCCTGCGCCAAGCCAAGTCTTTCTCGCGCCTTCCGTTCTTGTCATCTCTCTCCCACTCCTGTCTAGGCAACCACTGTAAAAGGAAGAGGGTGGGGGGAGTTTGAGAGTGAGCAAAAAGAGCAGGGAAAAAGTGGAGGAGGAGGGAGGGAGACCAGCCAGAGGGTATTTCCCCCCCCCACCTCACCCCTGGCTCAGCTGTACCTTTCCAGCTGTCTAGGCTGAAGGCACACATGTTGTTCCTCAGGGAGAATGGAGAAGGTAGCACCATGCAGCAGCGGCCACCAGCCCCCAACTGTTTTTTTGGCAAGGAGTCCAGATTCTTTTGCAAAGTTATTCAAGCAAATTCCAATTGCTCCTCAGTAGTCACGCCTCTGAAAGTTTAGAGTGCTTGGATTTTGGCAAGGAGGATTTTCAGCACCAGAGACAGTGGTAGGTAAAGCATGCAGGAGGGTGGATGGGGCCTTGGAGGCTTCATACAGGCGGTGTGTGTGTGTGTGTGTGTGTCAAGTCAAGTCAAGTAGGTTTTATTGTCATTTCAACAATATACAGTACAGTACACTGAAAATGAAACAACTTTTCCCCAGAACCAAGGTGCTACAACAGACAACATAGATTAAAAAAAAGAAAAAGAGCAGGACACAGAACTACACATAGCTCTAAAACTAAGAACTTAAAGGGGAAAAAAAGCTAAATACACAAGTGTTTATGGTTCCAGTTTCTTTGTGCTGAGGAGTCTGATGGCTTGTGGAAAAAAACTGTTACACAGTCTGGATGTGCGGGCCTGAATGCTTCTGTACCTTTTTTCAGGTGGCAGGTGAGCAAAGAGCATGTATGAGGGGTGTGTGTGGTCAGCCACAATGTTTCTGGCTTTATGGATGCAGCATGACAGAGGGAAGAGCAGCCCCGATGATCTTCTCCGCTGTCCTCACTATTCACTGTAGGGTCTTTCGATCCGAAACAGTGCAATTCCCAAACCAGGCGGTGATGCAGCTGCTCAGGGGGCTCTCGATGGTCCCTCTGTAGAAGGTTGTGAGGATGTTTGGTGGAAGCCATGCCTTCCTCAGTTTCCTCAGAAAGTAAAGACGCTGACAGTCTCCCCGCCACCCCAAGGCACCTTATGCTCCTTACCTGCATCTGTTTAATAACCTATGAGATCCCTCAACGACTGCAATGAGGACTGCCAGGATTGTGATCATTGAGAGAACCAGTCACGTGCCATCTTGCCTAATGACTGCTTCACTCAGTGACCAAGATTCCAGTCCCAGTTGTGATTATATGTCAAGGACTTCCTATATCTCCATGCTGGTAGGGTGCTGAGATGAGAGTTTATAAAAGCGTGTCATGCAGTCTTATGACATTTAATAGCTTACACAACTTTCAGAGAAGTTTGGGAAATTAATGGAAGAAAGGCTTATCAGTTTAGACTAAATGCCATTGTCAGAATTACCCTGGTTATCCTTGCAAATTGATAAATAGTAAAATAATTTTAATCAGATGTACACACACATACACACACACCAGTCTAATTACAGTGTAAGGCTTTGTACCGGGTTTACTATTGGCACTGCCTTCTCTGCCTTGTATTTTTCTGCATGTTTTCTTTTTTACTTGTTGAAGGAATTTCTTTAAGCTATTTCTATATCAGATCTTCGTTGAAGAGAGAAAACAAGGTCTAATATGTACAGGTAGGAACTTGTGAACTGGATAGTTCTGTTTTGCTTTTTTCCTTTTCATCTTCACTCTGATTGGTTTAGCGCCTTTCCCCATTGCGAACAAACTATATAACCTCTATGACTAATAGAGCAAAGTGGGATCTGATTATTATTGGCCAGATTAGATCAGATGAAAATAGTGCCTATGCCTGATAAATAGTATTTGAGTGTGAAAAACATTTGAAAAATGGCCAAATAGATTCTATCTTCACTTTGAGAAAGTTCCTTTAATTCAGTGTGTCTGGTGAGACCTTAATCTGCTTACATTCAGAATATTTTATTTCCTGCAGTATGTAAGGAAACTTAAGAATTGTGACCAAAGATATTGCTGTGTTAGCAGAACGAATTCTTATTGCAGGAAATATAACTCAGAATGCAGCTTAACAGAGCAAAAGGTCCATTCTTTCTTGGAAGGAAAGCGGTTGTTCATTTACTTTTTGTTATCAGAACTCCCCATCACCAGCAGTAGATAAATATGAGGAAATTCCTACTTTCACAGTTAATTGACAAAACAATTAGGCTGCAGCATAGTCCATGCTTAAATTCCACTTAATTACTATTTTAAAGAAATGCAAGAACAACAGAACAACAACTTTCTGTGTCATATATTACCCTGCTGGTTATAAAATATCAGAAGTAAGGAGATGTTTTTGGTTAGGGACACATCTGGAGTTTTGAAAGCATATGAACAATACAGTCACAAAATAACTGCCATGAGAGACTTCCCAAATCACAAAATGGCTGCTATAAAAGGCCTCTAGCATGATACAAAATGCCTGGTAACCAGAAGCCGAAGTAGTTCTTTATGATGACTAAATAAATTCCTGCAAATAAATATGTTGGTGAAAGTTGGTGCTTTGATCCATTTTTCTCTGTCTTTTGTTTAATTTCATTTAATTCTGATAATCCTTAAAATGGTGCTGGGAATACCAAGTAAGTTTTTTGAAGACGCAAACTTCCCGCAGTGTAGAATAAAATGTGACTTGTCAATTTATTTAATAAGAGCTGGTTCTTAATGTGCTACTCTTTTCCATTTCTGCTGAGTTCCAAGCATGTTAAATGTCATCCCTGTCCATGGGGGCCTTTGTCATAGCTTGTTCAGATAGTTTTGCAAATCTGATCGAGGAAATATTGAGAATAACATCAACCATGATATTAAACAATACAAAGGGCTCAGGAAAATAGAAATAAAAGTCTAGTTCTTATGACATTATCAAGTATGGTACACTTCCCACCTTTAAAATGTTTTATTGAAAATTCCTATTAAAGCGACTTGATGTTAACTATGGTATTTAAATGATGTTTTGTATTGTACATATGCTGACAAACCCAGGGAAGAATTCTTAATGAATAAAAAAATAATGCCATCATGTCAGAGGTGACTCCTGACAGTTGCTTGGACTACTGTAGTCCTTCAGAATCTTGATCTGTTTTATATACCATCTTGTCCTACAACTACTGTATAAATATGTATTTTATAAGTATTTTTTTAATTAAAAACACAGTGACCATGAGCTCTGCTTCAGATAGCAAGGTAAATGTTTTGGGCATATATTTTAATTCGATGATAAGCACTCTGACGGCCAGTGTGATTGGTGTAGCGATGACTGTGTTGGACTAGAGCTGTGGAGATCCATGTTCACATCCACTCACTTAATCATGGAAGCAATCCACTTCAGAGTAGTTACCGCAAGGATATACTCAAAGCCGATTTTCATGTAGGCCACATTAATCTTTTGAAGAAAAGGCAAGATACAAACATAACAATGTTCAGGTAGTCCTCAAGATATGACCACAATCGAGCCCAAAATTTCTGCTGCCAAGACAGACAGTTGTTTAAGTGCTCCATTTTATACCTTTTTTGCCACAATTCTTAAGCAAATCACTACAGTTGTTAAGTGAATCAGGTGGCTGTTAACAAATCTGGCTTCCCCCATTGACATTGCTTGTTGGAAGCCAGTTGAAAAGGTTACAAATTGTGATCACGTGATCCCAGGATAGTGCAGTTGCCATAAATATATGCCAAATGCTTGAATTTTGATCACATGACTGTGGGGATGCTGCAATGGTCATAAATGTGAAAAATTGATCATAAGTCCCTTTTTTCAATGTTGTAACTTTGAATGGTCATTAAATGAATGGTTGTAAGTCAAGGATTGTCTGCAGTCAGTTGTTAAACAATCTAAATGAAAACCCGAGCTTGTTAAATTACCTAAATGGCTGAATTAGTAAATAAATCAAAGTTTCTTTTCTAACTTGCTTTTAGCAAACTCAGCTTTTCTTCACACATAATAGCAAACCAGGAATTTGCAAAAATGAAAAGTTTCTGATTTATTCCTCTAGTTAAATGGAAAAGAGGGACTGTTTCCACGTGGCAACTTGTGCAGGCACAGTCATGCATGTCATATCAAATATTGGTTTATTATTGTGAATTGGGTCACAGTGGTGTTTTTTGAAAAATGTATTGGTTAAATGATTAATTGAAGGATTAAATGCATTTATTGTAAGTGAAGTCCACTGATGTTCCTATGTTGTATTAAATGTTCTGATGAAGGGATGAGGAACCTATAATTTTCCTAATTCCTGCCTAGCTATCTGGGAACAATTATTTCAACTAGCCGGCCTGGCCTGATACCTGGGATTTTAAATTTAACTTAATTTTATTTTAAATGTAATTAATTT
>JAEANM010023006.1:0-11466 GCA_017656035.1 Myanophis thanlyinensis
AACTGATTTTAATTGAAATTTTTAATCATAATGATAATGTTTTAATTTAGACAGCCTTATTTAATTATTTTAATAGGGTTTTAACTGTTTGTTGTACTTATTTTTATTGGCTGTGCACTGCCCCGAGTCCCTAGGGAGAGGGGGCGGTATACAAATCAAATAAACTCTTAAACTCTTAAAAAAAATAAACTTTTATATATAAAAAAAACAAAGTACTGAGTGAAGAGTCTGAATAATTATGCCAATGTGGTATTTTTTCTTTTTAATAAATTTACATGAGATTTCTAAAATGGTGTTTTCACTTTGTCATGGGGTACTTGACAAATAATCATGGGGTACTTGACAAATAATCTATGAGTATTTGTAGATTAATGAGGAAAAAAATGAATTTCAACAACTGTAGAATCAGACTGCAGCATAACAAAATTGATAAAAGTGAAGGGGGTCTGAATACTTTCTGAATGCATTATATCTGTGTTCAGTTTTAATTTAGTCTAATATATGTCATATTTTGGAGAAAATGCTTGGGAAATCTTAAATAACTATTTCCTTTTGAAATTTCCTTTCCACAGCAAAGATGAAACATCTCAACTTATCCTTTGCAGCCTCCGGCTTTCTGGGGATCTACCACTTGGGGGCAGCATCTGCTTTTTGCAGACATGGTAAGAAGTTATTGAAGGTTGTGAAGGCCTTTGCAGGAGCATCTTCAGGAGCTTTGACTGCCACTGTTCTTTTAACAGTGCCAGAAAGTATTGAGGTAATTGTGAAGAAGAACTTGTAATCTTGAAAACACATCTTAAGTCTACCTGCTTTGGATGATCTCTGCTAAGCTTTTGAAAATAAGACTAATGTCTGGTTACAAAGCTGCAGGATGTGTTCAATTGTGTTAGCAAAGACACTTGATAGAGGAGAAAACTGCAACAACAAATTGATTTCAATCATTTTAATTTTCATTTGCAGATGTATTTTGTTTTGTTTTTGGGTACGAATTTGAAGAAATAAGAAAGATTACAATGAAGATTAGAAACGGTTATTTCTACAGATTTTAAAAACATTATGTTCTGATATAACACTTTTAAGATATAATGTAAATACCTTAAGTTATAATATGAACTGGTTAATTTTTGTGGCTTGTAAATTTGCAGTATGTTCTGCAAAACAAAATTTTGATATTTTTTTTCCCGTACCACTATTAAGCAAACTGCAGGTAATCCTTTATTAAAACCAGTCACTTAGTGACTGTTCAAAGTTATGATGTACCTACTTGGCACTACTTATGACCCAGATTTGAAGTTCCAATGGTTGTGCCTGCAGTCATATGATCCAACTTTGCACTAAGCAATAGGGCTGCATTTATGGCCTTTTGCAGCATTCCTGCCATCATATGTTGATGCTGTACAGTAGCTTTGCCAAAAATTGGCACTTCCAGTTTTTAGCAAAAGCATGCCCGGAGGGAAGCATTAGTTTGCTTAATGACTATGTGTTCACTTAATAACTGCAAATTTGTTTAACAACCATGGTGATTTGTTGAACAATTGCTGCAGATCGTGTAAATTTGTATCAATCATAAATGACCAGTTTTACATGTCACAACTTACACACCATGAAGGGCAGGACAGATTCCAGTATATACTGACAATTGTTAACCATTGACTCATTACAGTGCTGGTAAATTCCAGATTTACCTGTGAGTAAACTAGGTAATTGTCATGCAAATGTCATATATACAGAAATGTATCTGCATATTATCTTCACTTTGTTCTATAGATTACAATAAAATTTTATTTATTTTGTATTTCATTTAACTTAGTATATTGCCAGGTTTTATACTAGCTTAGCTCAACTGCATTTGATCAGGATTTATGCACTGACCTTATTGTTTACAGTTAATTTGTAAATCAGATGACCATGGTTTTATCTCTGGGCCATATTTCAATTAAGGCTAGCAATTACCTTGGTCACATCCTTTTACAGGTTTAGGAAGCCAATGGTGGAAATATGTGTCATTTTAAAGATTTGGAGTGTATAAAAAAGAGACCCTCCCAGAACAGCATTCCTGTTATCTGTCCATCTATCAATCCATCTGTGTGCATACATTAGTCAGTTAAATGTTTCACATAATTAATCAGTTGAATCTTTTTGAATTTGAATCTTTTTTCAGAAATGTACAAATATTACCTACCAACTTGCTGAAGATACTAGAAAACTCTATTTTGGAGCACTAACCCCTGGTTATGATCTCATGACAAAACTTAGGTAAGAGTGTAAATATTTTTTTACAACTATACTGTCAAATTTGGTTTTCTGTAAATTCTCCAGTAAATGATATATAAGAGATACTGTGTTTGTGATAGTTACTGTGGAGAAATGCAGCATTCATATTTTCCTAAATTATTTAGAAGTTGTTTAATTATTAAAGTGGACTAATATTTATTCTGTTTTTCCATAGGAGCTACATTGATTCAATCCTCCCCCTTAATGCCCATGAGATAGCAGAAAATCGCCTCTTTATATCGGTCACTAGTACTAAGAATGGAAAAAATTATTTGCTTTCACATTTTGCCTCCAGGGAAGATCTTGTTAAGGTAGGAAAGTTGCATATTACTCCTATAAGTGAAACCACCCAGCTGTCTCCAGGGTCTTAAGAGTTTTATTAGTTTTGGCCTGCAAGCTCTTCATGTTCCTCACTTGAACAGCTCCCTTGCTTTAAAAATGAAGACTGTTGACATATTTATAGCCAGGAATTCATGACCTAATTGTCATAGAAATCTTAACAACTGGCCTTTATGGGTAATCCTCAACCTATGACCACAAATAAGACCAGAGTTTCCATTGCTAAGCAAAGAAGTTGTTAAGTGAATCACACCCATAGATGTTTCTCTTTAAAGTCTCATGCTAAAATAACATAGGTGGCTTGGTTCAGGACCGACAGAATTAAGAAAGGATTTTTTAAAAGACCTTACATTGTAGATAAATGGGAATACCTGGCCTTTAACTCTAAAATGGATCTATTCTTGTCTCTTCGCTCCCATCTAGTACATGTACATTATTTGATAATTATAATTATTGTCTGAAAGATGATTTAAAATAGAATTGTTATTATTCAGTATTTCTCCTTAGTTAAGGAAATAAGTATTATTCATATGTTTTTCCTATGTTTTCTAGGCTTTGTTAGCCAGCAGTTTTATTCCTCTTTATGCAGGAATACATGCAGTGGATTATAAAGGACAGGTAATTAGAGTTCATGCTGCAAAAAATCCTCATATCACTTAGGCTGATCATCACTATCTAATTTTTTAAGAACTCTTATTAGTCACCTTTAAAGCATTATGGCCTTGAAAACCAATTATGTGGTGTTATGCTTCAAGACTTGCTCTGGCAAAAGTATCATTCATCGTGGGCTTCTGAAAAAGTCATAGAATGTTCCTGATGTTAAAATTAATGAAATACTGTAGATGGCTCATGCAATTGACACTTCTGGTTATTATTAAAGCAGCGAAGATATCACAACAATATGAACAGTTTTCTCAGTAACAACCTAGGAAGTAACTTTGTATTTTTAATGGGTATATGAGAATGACTTTGGCAGACAAGAGGAGGAGCTGCAGGCTAGATAACAGTCAGATAAGAGGTAGTTTAGTCCAAAGAAGAAATGGAGGCATGACAAATATCTCAGAAGGGACCCTCCCTAGCTTTTTGAGCTATAAAGGCAAGGAGGAACAGATGTACTTTCAGACTTGCAACAATATGTTAACGTAATTTTACAATAAAGTTAGAGCTAGTACTTCTGAGTATGCTTCTTGTCTGGAGTATATCACAAGGCTGAAAGAACTAGATAAATTTTTGCATAAGAGAATGCTGCCATAGACATAACTTCCATATTTTGAGGTATAGAAGTGTTAAAATTCTTTTCGTTGAGCAGGCATTAAAAGTCTAGTAATTGTATTGTTTGCTGTGTTGGATTACATTTATTACAACAGTTGTATGGCCATCAGTTTTTTTCTTCTGCATTCTTTCTCAGACTGCAAATAGCTGAGATGTTTTTTATTTGAATAGAATTGTTGCACTAAAGTATATATTACTAGTCTCCAGATAGTAGTGGGATTTGTAAAGTGCTTTTTTTAATGAGCTTCATGTTGTGGGAGTTTATACTGACTTATAAGGGGTAAGGAAGACAGATTTATTCATTTACCCTGATTATAAAGTCAATGATCCATGAAGCAATGCATAGCACTCTGAAACAAATACTTCTATAGTTACACAGGCTTAAATACTTAGTATATATCCTAAACATTTTCATCATGCTCCATGATTTCTTTTTAAGTAGATTTTAACTATACATTATGCTACAGTATCTTCTTTGTAATAGTATATATGTGAATTGCTAGAGACAAGGCCTGAGGATGAAATAGCTTTTGAATTTTAAAAAAGTATAATTGATGATTCTGTGGTGTAGGAGAAGAAAAAGAGTGAGGGTTTGTTATGAAAATATGTCCCTCTAATGTTTTGTTGGGAGGGTTTTATTACTGTTTCAAAAATAACAACATTGACATACAGGTAGTATGTCTCGACTTATGACCACAATTGAGCCCAAAATTTGTGTTGCTAAGTGAGACAACTATCAAGTTAATTTTGTCTCATTTTACAACCTCTCTTATCACAGTTAAGTGAATCACTGCAGTTATGAAGTTAGTAACATGTTAAGTGAATTTGGATTCCATATTGACTTTGTTTGTCAGAGGCCATAAAAGGGGATCAATGACCCTAGGACACTGCAACCATCATAAATAAGAGTCAGTTGCCATGTGTCTGAATTTTAATCATGTGACCTCGGGGATGCTGCAGTGGTTGTAATTCTGAAAAGTGGTCATATCACTTTTTTCAGTGCTATTGTAATTTTGAATGATCACTAAATGAACTGTTCTTGAAGTCCACAAGTCTTAAAGTTGCCAAGGTTGGACACCCCTGATTTAGAGTATTATGTACCTGAAAAGATAGATGCATAGATACGGTAACTTTCTGTTCCCCTTAAAACAATTGCAGTCATCTTGACAAAAAAATCCAAAATCATTATCTGAACAAAATATTTGAAAGGATAAGCTAAAATATTTAAACTGTGTGCAGGTTTAAAAGTTTTCATTAAGAAAGAACTAAAAGTAATAGGACAGAGAAGAAACAAGGAAAACTAGAAATTAGGTTAGATGTTGAAGCCATTAGGCTTTGTAGATGACATACATATGATACAAGATAGATAATTAAAAATGTATACTACAGATTAATAGTTGTGATTCTGCCCTTGAGAATATCAAGGTTTTGACATAGGAAATTGTATCAAATAATAAAGCAGTTAATTATTGACAGAGCATAACTGTTTCCACTAGAAATGGATTGATGGTGGCTTAACCAATGGCCTCCCTATCTTGCCAAAAGGCCGAACTGTGACTGTTTCTCCTTTTTGTGGCCGGCTAGACATTTGTCCAGAAAACAAAGGACGAGTGGATATTTATGCTAAAGTTGCAAAGCAAGACATCAT
Organism: Myanophis thanlyinensis; assembly: GCA_017656035.1. NCBI lineage: Eukaryota > Metazoa > Chordata > Lepidosauria > Squamata > Homalopsidae > Myanophis > Myanophis thanlyinensis. The sequence goes on from JAEANM010023006.1 coordinate 5,534, forward strand.
GGTGAGTTATGCAAGGAAAATTATTTATCCCACAGTTTTAGAATTACTCTTTGTTGTTTAGAAAGATGTGTTTTAAAAAAAGTAACCTTGTCAGGTCTTTATTTTTGGGCATATACAATAGAACTATTATATAGTACATTATATCCAGCTATCTATTATTATAATGTGAAGCTAGGTAAATTCAGTCTGATCACTTTGTTAAAGGTATGAGGGGGCTACCAGCCAAAAGTCAATTTATTAAGGAAACAAAATCTTAATTTTAGAAAATGTTCAGAAATTTTGATGCTTTTTTATTGCTCAGTTTCAGAACTGGGAAGGTATACTTACATAATTAACAGTAAATATTTTAAAGTGTTTAAAAGTTTGAGAATTTCTTGAAGTTAATACCAAGATAATGCCATTGCCTCATTGTGTGTGTCTTTTTTTCCAAAGAATATTATTAAAGTTTATAATTGCAATAGTAAAAATCAGTACAAAGTAAAACTAAGATAGAAAAATAGAATAAAAGGTATACAGTGGAAAAAAGAAAATATATAAAGAATAGAAAGAAAAAAGGAAAGAAAGTAAGACTATAGTAAAGAAAAAGAAAAAAATATGGAAAGAAGTGATTTCTAAAACTGTATTTTTTGGACTATAAGACGCATATTTTTGTCGCCCAAAAGTGAGTGAAAATGTTTGTGCATCTTATAGATCGAATATTGCCAAAATCCTGCCCACCTGCCGGCCATTTTTTGGCCTCCATGCGCCCCATTTTTGGGCCTTTTTTGGCCTTTTTTCAGTCTTTTGGGGCCATTTTCAGACCTGCTTTCGGCCCAAAAACAGACCAGAAAAAGGGCTGAAAATGGCCAGGAAAAAGGACTGGGAATAGGGCACGCAGAGACCAAAACCTTTTTTTCCTTGTTTTCCTCTTCTAAATCTAGGTGCGTCTTATTGTCCAAAAAATATGGTGTTCACAAGTATAAACAACTTTAGTAACTTCACCCCTTCTTAACTCACAAATTATTTTTCTTCCCATATTTTTATCTATAAAAAAAATCCGTAAAGCATGTTCTGGTGTCAGCAAAAGTCTATTAAGAGTTACCAAAAATAACAATATATCTATTTTAACTTTCATTTAATAAAGCAACCTTATATTCCTTCCTTTTATTTCTAACAATCCTAAACTTTAGTCCATTCTAAAGTTGCGTGACACATCCGGCCCATAGGTTGCCAGTTTGACAAACTGTTACTGGCCACCTTTGTGGTGGGGGACATCAAGGCCAGGTTCATGAATTTGATCTTGATGCTTCAAAAGCAAATCACTAAAATTTAGTAGTAAATTACTGGATAATTGTAGTGCAATTTTCCCTTGGCAGTACATCAAGTAAAAATAGGTGTGAAACTATATGCTTAACATATCAATGAATGTTTTAAAACATGTTTCAAACATTACAAAAGGGGCAAAAGGTTTGATTAGCTTTTAAAACATATTTTAGAACTCTCTCTTTTCTGTTTCAGTTTTCTAGGATGGTGAAAAAAATTAGGAAAGCCAGTTTGCTTCAGATTTTAATTTAATGAATGTTCTAATTAATGTAATTATATTTAAATGTTTTATGTTGGATAAATTTTATGAAACCTTGCAGTCCCTAGGTTCTCACAATAAACTAAGCCATGATTGTTTGCCATGGTTTATTAAATATACCCCATTTGATTGGCCTCAAATATTGCAAGTCATAAGCCATGATTTATATACCATAGAGGCCAATAACAAAATTAAGCACTTTATGGCTTAGCAAATGCAAGAACACAATCTATACAAATAATGCATTATATCAACATGTAATTAATTAAGCAGAAAATACCCTGATTCTTTTTCCTTCTTGGATGCAGTTATCCATTGGCAACTTTATAAGACTTCATCAAGCTCTATTTCCACCAAGCCATGAGAAAATGGAATCGCTATATCGAGATGGATATGATGATGCCATACAGTTTTTATTGAAGGAAAATTGGTTTGAGTAAAGTAGATTATGCATGATGAAAATAAATAAAAAATTGATGGCTCAATGCAAATCTTGGAGCATGCCTTACAGAGCCCAAAGGGCTAATGTCACTATGTTTATCTCAAAAAAAAATGTCACTGGGATTTCAGTCTTTGTGCTGGTCTGAATTTGTAGAGGGTTTCAAATGTAGTGGAATTGTATTTGATATAGAAGATAAGTTGCTTCTTAGAACAGATTAAGAGAAATAAAAACTTCCATTGCTTTATTTTCTTTTTTTCCATTTTGAAAATGCTAAAAATATGAATTTCTGGCTTATTAAATTTATTCATATAAAGTCATAAATATGTGCAGTTTGCAGAATATTGAATACTTGTGTTATTTCATAAAAATATTATTAATGTGTTCATTAATTAGTTTACTCTTTTTTTTATCCAGTGCATTTTCAAGCATGAACTGTAATTACAATGAAACCATGGGAAACAAAACAACTCATGTATCTGCAGATGTGTTTTATCATTAGTAGACTTAGTTTTTCAGATAGCCAAGATATTTTAAAATGTTGACTTTCAGTGGGTTTATTTATCCTTTCTGTGATATAATTCATTGTAGAAAGAAAAGAAAAATGTCAAACATTGCATTTTTGTTTATGCCAGTCACCTAGAAAATACATCAGAATAATTGTTAAGTAAAAAAGTAAAAAAAATAAAGCAAGTTGCATCATCCAGTTCTATTTAAAACATTGTCTCAAAAGAAATAATTTGCTGATTTAATGAATATTGCCCAAATTGCATTTTCACCTAAAGTGCTTTCTATGCCTTTGGAATCCATTGGGTATGATTTTCTTGTGGCAGATCTCCTGTCACATCAATTCAGTATTGCAGTATCAATTTTAAAATACCTGTTTGAATAAATTATTGCAAAAATTTAGCAATGTCATTTTTAATTCATTGTAAACTTCTTTTCTATGATTTGCATGGTGTTAATGAATGTAGTTTGGGTACAAACCCAAAAAATGGTGTTGTAAAAGCCAAGATTTCACTCTTTATTTCCACTACAGTTAGTTCTCGACTTATGTCCATTCATTTAGTGCCTGTTCAAATTTAAGATGCCATTGAAAAATGTGACTTACAACCAGTTTTCAGACTTACAAACATTTCAGTTTCTCTGTGGTCACATGATCATAATTCAGACATGTGTTTGACGAGTGCAGTGACATGGGATCATATGATCACCATTTGTGACCTTTCCAGCTGGTTTCCAACAGGCAAAGTCAATGGGGAATGCTTGGATGCAGTTTGTTTGGAGGTTCTAGCAGGGACCGCAGTATTGAACGAAGATTGGTACACCCTTCTGTCTGGGATGGTTGTTCTTTTCCACTGAGAATGCAGCTTTGGGAGGGATGCACATGGAGCAGTGAAAGGGGGAGGGGACATGCCTAGCCAACTAGATCAACTAAAGCAACCTGGTGATCAATGGGGTGACACATGTCGCAGTCATATTGCCCTCACACAAAGCTGGATTTGTTTAATGACCCTATCATTTCCCTAATAACTGCAGTGATTTGGTAACAAAGTAGGTTGCAAAATTAGATGTGTCTCACTTAATGATTGCTTCACTTAGTGACAGAAGTCCCAGTCCCAAATGTAGTTGTAAACTGAGGACTACTTATATACAAATTATGCTTATGAATGCCACTATTGAAAAGCAAGTTTCACCTTCATCAGTTGTTTCTCCATGTGCATAGGTTAACATTTTATATTGCAGCAATGAACAAAGGAATTGAACTATGGCTTGTGGGTGTAATGCATGTATAATATATAAATTTGACACCTATCTTTTTTATTGTAGAACATTTGCATTTTTTTATCCCCTTGAAGTGGATTAAATGTAATCCTTCTATAATCTTTATGAACTTTTTGAGCTTCTCTGTGTTTGTCAGTGCTTTTCTATGCGTTGAAAGAAAATGGAATGGTTGTAGTTAACAGATCAGTGCCCCCCATTTCTATTACCCAATACATTTAAAAATTCAACAATGATAGTTTAGGTAGAATCTTTTTGAGCAAAGCAAGTTTAGTACAAAAACACTTTTAAGTTGCAATGATGATTAAAGGAAAAGTCATTAGTAATTTATTCAATGAAACTGTGGTAAGACACCCTTCCCTTCTCCCTCATCCATCTTTCCCCAACCCCAGAAATAGTCTGAAGAAAAGGAATTTGCAGAAGTGGTAGAGCAATCTACTTCTGCCCTCAGAAACATCCTCAAGCAAACAGCCTGAATGAAACTAAGTTTCTTGAATAGAAACAATGTTTCATTCATAAAACTGGACCTCCTATTCACTAGAAAAGCAATGGTAGCATAATCTCCGAATAAGCAGTACAATCGAAACAAGCAAAAATTGATTAAATCAAACTGATAGGATTAGGCAGTGGTGGGATTCAACAACTGGTTCTCTGCCCTAATGACCAGCTGGGTAGGCACGTCTTGATGGTCATGTGACTGGGTGGGTGTGGCCAACTTGATGTCACTCATGTTGATGGGGCTTAGCCTCACCTGGCCTCTTGTGACAGTGGGGATGCTGCAACAGTCACAAGTGTGAAAAATGGTCATAAGTTACTTTTATCAGTGCCATTGTAACTTTGAATGGTCGCTAAATGAACTGTTGTAAGTCAAGGATTACCTGTACAAAATACAAAAAGCTGCTTTGCTTGCAAAAAGCTGCCCTAAATACCAATCATTAGATTAGAATTGGGGGAATACACACTGAAGATCAATGAGTCACAGCCGTCACAGAAACCTAAACCATTCTGTCTGAATAATTTCCTTTTCCTCAGCAATGCCTACAACCCAGAGTTACAAATCAGGCAGGGTACCAGAGCACATTGAGGAATTAAAATAGTTAAAATACAAAGATAACTTATCAGCAGCCAACTCTTGATCATAAAGTGAAACCCTTTAGCAGAGAGGTCATTTAAGCTCTTCAGAAAGTGGGTGGGCATATTTTGGCTAAAAAATGTGGAGCTAAAGAGACATTAACATCTTGAGTGAGGGCTAATTCCATTCTGTTTTTGTTCAGACCTTGCTTAAGGGAATTTTTGCCTATTAGTTTAGCTATCTTATTTCTACCTCTTAAGTGCTGACACATTCTGTGGGCTATTAAGGAAGTTGTGCTGGTTGGGGTAAATATTTTAGCAATTAAGAACTATCTCCTTAAGGGATTGATTTCTGGGAAATGTAGTTTTATGCCATGTGGTTGCATTGGTGTTTTTAATTGGCCAGTAGGGCTTTTCAAATTGCAGTCTTACTGGGAGCCTTTTGGCTCCCTCAAGGCAGGAGCCATTGCTCTCTCTACAAAAAAAGGAACAGACTTTATATACATCAGAAGAATCCCTTAGGTAACTAAGTTGTTGATTAAGAATACCTAAAGAATAAAGCAATCTACAATAATACCTTTTCTGTTGAGTTTAACTATCTGTGATAAGCGGTCTGTGAGCTTGAAACAGAACAGTGAAAAGAGTATATGTTTGAATCCTTCTCTTTGCATGAAATAAGAAAGACTTTAATGAAAAGAATTATCTTGAAATTGAATGGAGAGAGGTTTCCTAGATTTGCATGATAATCCGGCATCCTCAGTCAGGCTGACTCACTCTGCATTTAAAAGCCAAGCTCCTTCAGGATGCTGTTCAATTGGAATACTTACAAAGTGAGACCTGGAATTATAGCCAGCAGATGTTTAAAGTTACTACCAGCTGTTCTTTTGATTTGTGCTTGAAAATTGGCAAGGCAAACCTTTCCTAAGAGTCTGCAAGGCATCCATAGTCCAAGTTAACCTCATCAAAGGGGAAACGCCATTGCCCAGTTTACTCCAAGCATTAGTTAAATTTTATAATTTTAAATATTTTACTCAACCACCCATTTAATTCTTTTTAATTTGTTTTTAAATTGTTATTAAT
>JAEANM010023007.1:0-11466 GCA_017656035.1 Myanophis thanlyinensis
TGGTTGGGGAATGTTCTGATGGTTGTTTTTTGTGCAGTGTCATCTGCTAGTTTCCTAATGAATCCCACAACCGCTTCTGTGTAGCCATTGATGTCGTTTGTGCTACATCGGAACATGTCCCAGTCTGTGACTTCTAGTGCATCTTGTAAGGTGACCACTGATTGTTCTGTCCAGCGTTTAACTTCTTTTTGGCGAGTAGGATGCTAGGTAGAGGTGTGTGGTGTGCGCGGGCTCTCAGTCAGTTTCTAACGCCAGCACGTTTTCCTCGTGGTTGTTGCCTTGGCCGATGATTTGACAGTCAGCTGTTCTTGACTCTCTTGACACTGCATTTTTCCTTGGGGCTCCCAAGAGCTGCTGCATACTCTGCATTTTTCCTTTGCCACTGGGGGCTCCCAAGAGCTGATACAGACTCTGCATTTTTTCTTCACCACCGGAGGCTCCCAAGAGCTGTTGCAGGCTTGTTGGGGTGGGGGCGATGTATGGCTGCCTCCCAGGTCTTCTTCTTTCCTCCCGATGTTTTTGGGGAGCAGTTGCAGGCTTTGCTGGGGGGGGGCAATGTTTGGCCACCTCCCAGGAGTTCCTTCCTTCTGATGTTTTTGGGGAGCAGTTGCAGGCTTTGCTGGCTTTGCTGGCAAGGGTGGGGAGGAGGGGTGGAGTGGGGCCATCTTCGGCTGCGTCTCTGGAATTCCTCCCCCCTGACTTCCTGATTGCCTCATGGCAGTTAGCCCACTTGCCTTTTCTGATGATTTCCTCTGGCCAGCTCAGATCCAGATTTGTTAATGGATGTTAGCTATTCGCTATGATGTTGGCAACATTCAGGAGGGTGTTTCTGTGATATCTGATGTGAAGGTAAGGGGGATGGAGGGTCGGGTCATTGGGAGCAATTGCAACGGTAGCCTGACTCACCAGCGCCATCTTGAAAATCTATCAGCAGTCAGCTTTACCAACCTAGTAAAGTACTTCAGGAATAGTTTGTATCAAATCTATGATTGCAAACTGTTTTAAGTTTCTTAAGTACAAATGAAAAGTGGGAGAATCCAATGCAGAATATGAATTTGAATTTAAACAGCTGTCTGAACATTTGGCATAGGGTTAAATGATCCACTGAGAAGCCAGCTGGTCAGTGAAACTTGGAAATAAAGTAATTAAAAAATGATGTTAATAGAGGCAGATTTACATTTAAGACAGCATTTGAAATAGCTATTTCCATGGAAACTAAAACTAGATATACTAAAGAGCTGCAATCAGGAGTAAAAGCAAATGTGGTTAAGCCTACAGCAGGATACAAATAATAACAGATCAAAATGAACTGTGCTATCTCTGTGGCAGAGGTTCACACACTGCAGCATAATATAGATTTAAAGGAAAAAACAGTAGAAGCTGTTGTAAGGTAAGGACATATTCATAGAGTTATATTTGCAAAATATAAACAAGGAGAGCTCTGGGTTGAATTGTTTGATGAGCCATTGTTTTCTTGGCAGCCCATGATATTCTCAAAAGTCTTTTCTAATATCAAAGTTCAAATATGTCAACACTCTTCTTATCCTGCTTCTTTAAAAATACAATATCCACTTCCACAGGATGTTTATATGGAATATTGTGATTTGCACAATTCTTATTTTTGTAGGTATAGACACATCACAATTTACAATTTTCAAGGCCTTCTGACTGTTCTACCAAGTGCTAATCAGAGGTATATTTCTTGACTACTTTTTCCTTTACTGTTAGTGGTTGATCCTATAAATGATGACAGGCAGGCCGGTAGGCAGGCGATATAGTAGATAAGGCATTTATATTCAGTAATGCCTACTCAAACCATGCACTTTATTATGAAATGGATTGTTTTAAGAGTTTTATATGGAAAACTAGAACCAAAAATAGTTAAAACGTAAATGAAATAAAAATTATTTCATGAAACTTGAATCATTCAAAAGCTGTCCTCCTACACAATATTTCTTCTTCTTTTTAGTCTGTCATAGAAAACATTACATTTACAACTAGTTACTCATTGTTTCACTTTATCTTGGTAAATCTTGTCTAAGTCACAATGTAATGTAAATTTACTTATGAGTAAACATATTGCTTAGACTTTGCACAATAAACACATTAGCAAATCAAACCCTAGAGGAAAATAACTGTTTAATAGCCCTCAGAAGACAAAAGATTGCTCCCCCCCCCCTTCATCCTCTTGCTTCCCCCACAGTTCAGTCAGGGGAAGACATTTCATTACAAATACATAGAAATAAACCACATTTACCACCATAAATGTGTATGAAAGAGATAGTTAAACTAAAAAGGAAACAAAAAGTCTAATTATAATTAATTATAAGTAATTGATTCATGAAAAAATTAATCAGAATATTACAGAAGCCACTGAAACATGGCTATGAACTACTAAATAAATGAAATACTTAAAAACTCAAGTATTTGGTTATGTACTATAGAGTATATGAAAACATTTTTTTAAACAATTCCACATTGTTTTGTTTATTTTATTTAATGTCCAAATTTGTATTTATTATAACATTATATTCATATCACAGTTATTTTGGGATTCTAATTAATCATCTTGCCTTATCCAAATCTGAAAAAGAAATTATAAGTCTTTTTTTTACCCAAAGATACATTCATATACAAACAAGAGTTTGAAATTTTGAAAATTCAGTCAATGTAATTATATTACCTGGAAACAGCAAAATAATGTGTTAATATATTGTATGCTGAAGTAAATACTTTTAGCATGCTATCTAGGTTAGAATAGAAGAAGAAAACCTATCCAAAGGGAACTGAAGATTACACAAGTTCTGCATTATTGTTTGCATATCTGTTCGCTACTGCTATACTATCTGGTCCAGTTCACCTCACATTCATGTTATATTAATGTAAGATTCAGCATACAAGATTGTTGGTTCTTTTAGGCCATGCATGAATTACTAATATCTCCTTCATATTTCAGAATTATAGATAACCTTGCAATAGTTTGCATGATTTTTTTATATTTTGTGATGTGTCAACCACTTTTGATCATTATAGTGGTCATTGACCCAAGTTTCCATTATATTCTGATCATAACAAGAAAAATGATTATCATGTTAATGGCTACCCTGGTAAAGAAGAAACATAGTCATTTGAAGTCCTTTCAGTTCAGGGGTCTGATACAATATGAAGCGCATTGTTTTGCCGTTACCTAAACCAGCTGGAGCTAAATTCCAGAATATTTCATAGAACGTTTGAGTATACAGCATCAAGTTACCTGGTGGGCTTGTTCAGATAATTGTGTGAACTTCTACTTCACAAAAGACATCAGTTGATTATAAACTGAGCTAAAATAACTGCTGTCATCTAGAGCTATTAGAATGAAATTGTGACTTTCAAATGTGTGATTTGAAACAAAACAAAACTCAAAGATACACTGTATAATTAGACAGCATGAAACAATAGTGCATATAACATGTTTTTTAAAAACTTCAATACAAAGTTTGGTTGCAAAAAGAAAAAAACAGTAGTGATTTACTGGATTGCTCATTATTTCTTAAAATTTGTCTGACACATTCCAACATTTTTAATATGTATACTTATGGGTGATACTTCAAACAAGATATTTACTTTTGTTTGAAGAGCTGATGTCTGATCCTCTGAAATTCTAATAAGTTTATGGGCTCTACAGGGAGCAAGAACCGATTTTCCTAGCTTTGCAAGGTTCAGTAAGAGATCTGGTTAAATTTTGACTCAGATCCATATGAGAAATTGACATTGCAGAATGATCCTAATTTGAAGATATGTGTGGGGGGTTTCTCAGAAGTCCTGAGATAAGCAACTGTATTGGTATGTGGGAATGACTTTTGGAGATGGGGGAAAGCATATGAAATTGGTCACTGTGTGAACAATTCTGGCTCTGTCAGGAATTAATCTGAAGCTTTATATATTTATTTATTTTATTTTTATTAATTAAATATATCACATACCTTTCTTCATATGACAGCAGCATCATATGGATTAATTATGTACCATTAAGTCACTCTTGACTCTCACCAACTACATAAATAGATCTCTACAATGATCAGTCCCTAGCCTGATCCTTCATGTCTTCTAACAGTATATTCATTGCTGTTGTAATTAAGTTAATCTACCTTGCTGTTAGTTATTTTTCTCTTTCCTTTACTTTTTGCAGCATGTAAATACTTATTAATTCTATAGGAAGGCTGTTACAAAGTATAGGACCCATGATTGAAAAGCAATGCTTGCTAGCTTCAGTCCCTTTCAGCCCCCCAAAATAGGAGTTTGAAGATCTCTTCAAATGGATCAACACTGATTACAGTAGGTAGTGATAGAAGTACCAAATATATCTTTATAAGTCACAACTGCATAATTGACAAAGCCAAAGAAAATATAAAGGATTATAGGAAGGCATTCAATTATGTCAACCATATCAAATTGTGGATTGTCTTGGCAAAAAAGAAATCCCAGACCATACCATTGTGCAGAAACAATTTACTTTACATGGGAGAGGATAAGACAGCAAAACAGTCCAGCTCCAATTCCTCAGATAAGACTGAATATACTATTATTATTTATTCAATCAATCAATCTATATTATGAGTAAATATTGAAGGACATTGAATTTGAAGAAGATAAGCATGGTTTTAAAATTGGAAGAAGAAATATCAATAACCTGTGTTACATTGATATTACTGATAGCTGAAATTCAAATGATCTACAAACTCTAATAATGAAAGTCAAGAAGCATAGTGATAAAATGAGATTAAGATTAAATATAAGGAAGACCAAATTAATGACAATCGGTGAAGCAGACACCCTTAGAATTGACAGTGAAGATATTGAAGGGTAGCGTCTGCCTTTAAAAATTGACTATCAGTTGTAAAAGAACCAGAAATACACTGCAAGTTATCATTTTTTTAGGATGGCAATGATGGTCTTCAAAAAATATTTGGATTCTGTGATACAGTATGTCTACAACCCTATTTCTTCAAGATGTCATAGATAGTATAGCTTCAAGCTTAAATTATTTTATTGATTCTACTTCTGTTGCTCATCATAGAAATTTAATCAATTCTAGTCTAGTTTGGAGATGTAACTTTATCTTGTACTGCTAGAGATTTTTGTGATTTATACAATAATCCAGTGAAATATGTTAAGAATATTTTACAATTTGGATATAATAAAACCTTGTTTTCTTTTTCACTGATAAGAATGTTTTCTCTCTCTTTTAAACTGAGCAATGCAATGCCTAAACAAATATTTAGTTCAAATAAATTTAGATTCCATCTGAGCATATTAATTAAATGTATTATCAGACTCAATCAGCTTTTATAGTAGATATTATCATTGATGATGATTTCTACTTTAAACCACATAACTTTCAAGTGGTGGGATTCCACTCTGAGTTTTTATGTCTCAGAACAAATGTCAAAAAATAAAATATCAGATAACGCCAACTTATTTTGTAAGACAGACAATATAATTTGAGCCAGTGAGTGTCACTTAAGTGTGTTGTGGTGCTTTGGCAAACACATAGATGTCATTTTGCTGAGGACCTAATTAGACATTTTTATGGAAATATGGGGTATAAATATTAAATATTAAAAGTCCGTTTTGAGTTGAGTCTGAACCCTGATTATTTTTCAGCTTCCCAATTTAGTCAATAATCCTTACATTCATTGTTGGTTTCCCAGAAAAGCAGTAAACAGGTCTGATCTTGTTGAAAGTGCAAGTTGCAACTACTGGTAAGTACAGTCTGAATATGAAACAAAAATTATTCCTAGAAATTAGACACAACAAAATACTATTAGTTTAAATTAAGAAACAAATGGTTTTGATCTTTTCTGATCTAGTCTCAAATAGAAAACCATTCATGTTGGAGTGTACAATATTGTTCCACATTACATTCACTCTTCTTCAAAAGAGGTATTGATTTATTGTTCTTATAAACCACTCCAATCAAGCCACTGTATTTTACAAGAACAAGTCAGAGTTTTATTATAGAGAAAGTCTATCTTTAAAATCTAGCCAAGCATCAAATAAACTTGTTGAAGACTAAAACACTACTGAAAAATATGATATATATTGTATATTTCTCCATCTATTTTGTCAATAGCTTATATTGTACTCCATAGTGTCACTAGAATAAGACATCTAAAATTTATTGCAAATACATTCAGAGAAAGACAGTAATGCATTTATCTCCTTTAAGTTTCAATCTGGTGATTCACGTGATTGCATTCTTATAGGCCTCGGTAGCAATATAAGAGTCAGTAACTCTTATACCTGCATAAACTAGCCATGTTTAAATAGATAGGTTTCACAAGAAGTTTTCTCCAGGGATATTTTATCTTGTTGTTAGAGATTATAAAGACAAGAAGCAAGATCTGGAGCAAAATTACCACATTTCCACTGGACCTGTAGATTGTTTCTTTCATTATCTAAAGTTTAAAGATTTTATCTCATCCTGTTGATCTTTATCATCATTAGAGCAGGTAAAAGACATAAACTTCACAGATTTACATTTTCTCTTAATCTATAAAGTGCAGCTTAGATTTTTATATATTGCATTTTCATTTCTTAATTCATTGTCCTTTACAGCATTTCTGTTTGCTGGTTGATAAATATTTATTGTCAAAAGAATACATATTAAGAAAGAATGATAACATCCTTTTAAAAAAGCAGCTGTATAAAATGAAACATCTGGGGGCCAGGAATTGGGAGAAAGGATTTCCTAAACCATAACATATATTTGTATGTGTCTTTCTTTTTCTTATTATCTCCTAAATGGATCCCTAGAGTACTGGGACTATTGTAAGGCAAACAATACAAATGAACTTATATCTGGTAAAGTGGTAAAACTGCCAAGCAATGGGTGGGGTTTTTTGGGGGAGGGGGCTTGTGTTTTTTTGGTCATCATACTGAACTCACTATATTCTGTTCTCAGTGCTTAATCAATGTCAGAGAATAGCAGAGGTAACTTTAGACTTTCTGTCACTTTTCTGTGGTCTGTTGATTAAGAAAGATCAGTACTTCTTCCTGCTAGCCAATATGAACAAGAAAATGTGTTCTTCATGCTGCAGTAGGAATTGATTGCTCCATTATTTCCTGCTGGAATGGTGAGATGGGGTGAAGCTTTTGAAGACAAAAATCATTTTTTAAAAAATAATTTTATTATGTAGTAAGGCAGAAGCATAAAAATGGAAATTACCATTAGAATCAGAAACAAAATTATTGATAAATATAAGTAAATGGAAATAATGATCTTAAAGATTTCTGAAAATCTACACATATTAGCTAGTTCACCCATTAGAAAAGAGTTCCTTCAAGTGACTGCTGCCATCCAGTTGAGCATGGTAGGTTGTGAAATACATGAAGAAACTAATCTTTGATTAAGTACTTTGCCAAGTAAAATAAATGTTTCCAAGTTTTTAATTTTGGTTGATTGGCTACAGTTAGTTAGTTAGAATTAATCTAAAGTTAGTCTAGTTAGACTTATCGCTACTTTACCATTTCTTACTACCCTCAACAGCACAGTATCAGCAGTAAAGTCCTTCGAATGTTTCGATTCTATAATCTCCCAGGATTAGAATGGACACATAATATTAGAACCATATAAACCATTAAACCATGAAAAAGACACAACAAAGAATGGAAATTCAGACCACTCCAGGAGCTGTCAATAAAGTTATATGGAGGAATTATTGTGTCTGTCATCTGTATTTCTACAACTTCTGATTTGGTTCAGCAGGACAGGTACAGGCTTTGGTTAAACAGGACAGGTACAGACTCCAAATGGATAGTTAGGACAGCAGAAAAAAATATTTGAACCAGCCTTCCTTCCTTAGAAGATCTGTATATTTTGTGGGTCAGAAGGTTCTGAGAAAATATCTAAAGACACCTCACAGACTCCTGGGCATAAACTGTTTCAACTCTTTCCTTCAGAACTCTGTCTAATTATATTTATCAATGTTATGTGACTGTAATATTACTATTTTCCTTGTCAACTTTTATGCTAACCCGTCTTATTGGTATCATTATTATGTTTATTATTGCTCTGTTGCTTTGCATGTACACAGAGAACTTCTGCACCAGAGATAAATTCCTTGTGTGTCTAGTCATACTTGGCCAAATAAAGTATTCTAAATAAAGTATTGTAACTTTAAGGAATCAGAAGAAAAAGAATAGCCAAAAATACTAAGGAGAAAAACTGTTGTACCAATGATAAAATGAGTAGACTAGTCAGAAGAATAACTTCTTTTTCCTGATAAAGAAACAAGGAGAAATGCCAGAAAAGTTAGAAAAATATATAAAAATGACTGGAGCTAGATGCAAGAGGAAGTCACTCATGAAGAGAAAGGATAGACACAGAAATGGTTTGACTTATTATCACACGTAAGGAAAAAAGACGAGAATGAATATTTTAAAAAATCAGGAAGACAAGTAGAATGTGCAGGAAAGAGTTGCCAATAATCAAGCAAACACAAATGTTGAAATGTTGATAAATGTTTCATAAAAATAATTTCTGGTGTATTGTAGAAAATATACAAATATATTCATCCTCTGAATATTACAGATTCAATTATTTCTTCCTAAGGTGTCAGTTGAGATCAAGTTTGATGTAGTGATTAAGACACCAGGTAGAACCAATTCTGCTGCCATCTTGGGCATGAATCCAGCTAGTGATCTTGGGATATCCTTCTTTCTCAGACCGAGGAAGGAGACAAATCTTCTGAAAAACTGAATTTCATGAAAACTGCAGGCATTCTCCAAAGACAACACTGACTCAAAAGCACACAAACATAAAAAGATTTTGCCATCATTTCTGTAACTTGTTGATGAGAATTAGGTCCAGGACATTGGAATTCATGGAATTCTAATAAATGTAGTTGTCAATAAGAGAAAACAAAATGTTGGAGGTTTGATTCTTGGTAGTGTGCTTCCCAGCAGATGCCAGAATAATTTAAATCCCCCATTTTTATCTTAATGCATTCAACAGGATTTCCATACTCATATTCATTAATTCTGTGCAATTCATGAAGAACCTGTGATGCCACTAAACCAACATTTTCTTAGGGACATAATTTATAGGTTGACTTCCAGGATCTTTTTTTATTCTCTTGCACCATGGAAGGTTGAACAGAACAGAACAGAACAGAACAGAACAGAATAGAATTCTTTATTGGCCAAGTGTGATTGGACACACAAGGAATTTGTCTTTGGTGCATGTGCTCTCAGTATACATAAAAAGAAAAGGTACATTTATCAAGAATCATAAGATACAACACTTTTTTATTTAATGTGATCCATATTCATTCTTCTTCTATTCCCAAGAATATTTAAAGATTCTTTCAAGGTTCCTTTATTCATATGAATCAAGGAAAATGGATAGTTGTTGTTGAGTTTCAGTAGTCATTATTAAAAAAAACTGAAAAGTTTCTTCCTTTTGATCCCCCTGCTGAACTCCATTGTCAACTTCCTGTCTGCTTTCCTTGTTCAGCATTAAAGCTGGACAGTTTCATTTTGTAAATTGCTTATAAGAACAAATATGTTACTTGTTACAAAAAAAGGCAAAAAATAACATCAATTTTCCTATCAAAATAATCTTTTATAAAGTGATTAAAGGTCTTCATTTCAAGTTTATCATTTTGGCAGGTTTATACATTCAATTGATCTTAATTATGCAATGTTTGATTGATCTGCTTTACATTGAGTCTGCTTTTCTGCCCTTTAAATAATCATCATATAATAGCAATTTTAAAATAAATATCCGTGATTAGATGATTTTAATTATACTATCTTGACAAACAGCAATATTTTGAATGGGCATAGCATAGTTGTTACCTAAGTTGAGCTGGATAAAAGCAGAGTTTAGGAGAATGAGGGTAGGCTTTGATGAAGATCAGAACTATAAATTATAATTTACATTTATGTTAGTGAAGGTGCAAGGTTTCAGAATTAGAAGAAGTTATCAATTAATACTTCTCTGTTTTGAAAGTAAAGATTGTTTGTGACCCATTCTCTTTGAATTTGAGAATAATAGGAAAAATAAAAGTGAGAGATGAAAGTGGTGGCACAAAAGAAGACAAATTTGGAAAAGAGTGACAACAATTTGAAGTGGGAAAAAGAACTAATGTGTAGACAGGAAAGAGAGTGAAATTTTTAGAATGGATTTAATAAAGATGTGAGTCAGTGGTGGGGTGCAACTGGTTTTACTACCAGTTCAGTCTCCGCGTGCTTCTAAACTATAAGTATTGAACTTGCCTGAGGCAGCCTGGGTGAGTAGGAAGGCTGCAGAGGCACAGAAAACAGCTGTTCTGTGCAATTCAACTGAGCTACAAAGAAAAAAGGGATATAAGACGCCAGTTCACTAGAACTGGCATGACCAGCCTGAATTCCACACTGATGTGAGTTTAAAATAGCTTCAGGAAAAAAGTTAACAGATACAGGATAAAACTTATCATTCTTACTTGAATGCTACTCTTACTATCCTTTCATCAGTGTGAATATGTTAGCTAAGTAACAAATGCATAATGGCATCTCTATGGCAGCTACAAGCCATTTGTAGGCCAAGAAGCTAATCATACACTGTTTTCCCCATAATGATTTGGCTTATGTTTCTTTGTTCCCTCCTCTTTTTTCTCACAATCTCACAATCAGTTTGCAAATGCCTAATCGTAACCTTTAAAAGTGCTGTTACAGAAAACAGTTTTATAACAATGCTCTTGACCTTCCTGCAACACCCACAGCTGTCAGTAACCTCATTCTCCCTCTATTAGTGCTGGACTCTGTCTAACAATCAGTTTAAAAATGTTTTGTAAAGAAATCACTATCCTCCTCCCCCACCACACACTGCTACCATGTGGACTGTTCTTTGATCTAATACTGTTATGGTAAAAGGGGGCGGTAAAACATTAAGATCTTTTCCAGTTTCATTCAAAGTTCCCAAGTAAAATTGTAATTTTGTTGGACCTATTTGTCTTGTCTGTGCAGGTTTAATGACTTTAGGGAAAGTCTATCTGCTGTAAAGTCAAAGTCCAATCAGGCGACTATTATTGGGAAGAAACTATACAGTCAGAAAAAGCAAAATACAAAAATAAGCATGTGAATGATTCTGTTGCATGGAATCATTACATAAAAACACACAAAAGTCTTGCTGAAATACAGATCAGAGATCAATAGATCAAGTTAGTAAAAGCTTATTAAGGACTAAGAAGAATAAATCCAAAAATAAAAAACAAGGGCATGAAATTAGTTTATAACAATATAGTTCACCATACTTTCCATATTTTTCTGTTGTTGCAAAATCTTTGTTTCAGCCATGTTCATATACATATACATTGCTTATTTCATATGTATTTAATATAAAGGTAGTCCTTGACTACCACAACACAAGACCAAAGACACCACAGCAATAAAACTCACAAGGTCATCACACAACCCATTAACCAAGCTGTTACAACACAG
>JAEANM010023008.1:0-11466 GCA_017656035.1 Myanophis thanlyinensis
AAGCATTTCACTGCATATCGTACCATGTATGACTGTGTATGTGACCAATAAATTTGAAATTGAAATTGAATTGAAGAAATTTCCTTTTGTTTTTTTCCACTTTACAGGATTAATCCTCTAAGGAAGGCAGGAAACAAACATTCTGGTGCTGTTTCTAGCCTAATCTTTATTGCCTTGCTTATAGAAACAGCCCACCAATCACATGACCCCCCCAGTCACTCTCACCAAGCCACGCCCACAGACCTGGTAGTAAAAAAAATTGAATTTCACCACTGCTTCTATCCTTCCAAGGTCGGTAAAATGAGGACCCAGATTGTTGGGAGCAATATGCTGACTCTGTAAACTGCTTAGAGAGTGCTGTAAAGCACTGTGAAGTAGTATATAAGTCTGATATTGATATTGATATTGCTATTTGTGGCAAGGGTTTCTGAAAAGCATAATAAATCAATTCAGTACTTCCAATTGAAACTATTTTACTGGTGAATGAATTGCTTTATTTTTAAAATTAATTTAATTATTAAGCTTCAAAATTCTGAATGATCACTAGACATTCAGAAGTAAACAGAACAAACTCTGAGTACATGGTAGGAGAAAAAAAGATTCTGAAAAAAAAAAACATTCTGAAATTCTTTCCTTGCCATCTCATGTTTGTCCAGATTTTTGCAATCCAGATCTAGTAGCACCAGACTAAGCCATGGATTGTTTATCTACAGTTCATTGAATAAATTACAGCATGCTAATTCAAAACAGGAAAAATCATATTATGATTTGCCATGATGTGCTACTCATTTATAATCCAGCCTATAATTTTTAAATAGTATTATTAACCAGAATTGTACTGAATAGTGTGAAAATCTGAGCCTTGTTCTTTTCATATATTTGTAATTAGATAGTTAAATCATTTGGTTGGGAGATGCTCAGAGTTGATTGAAAGAGAACTAGGTCTAGAAATATATTTTAAAAATAAAATAACAAAATAATATTCTCTGAAGCTGTGACCTGTGGGAAGCTTTCTTTTTTTAATGTTAGAGGGAGATAGAGATAATGTTATAAAGGAATATAAGACCTCTTAACAGAAAAAAGAAACTGTAAATGAAATTTCAGCCATGTGAAAGTAATAAGCATAGAAGGGAACTTTAAATAATCCTGTCTTGATTCTGCATTGCATAAGAGAGGACAGAAGGAAATTGTGACAGGCTTTCAAGATTTTGTTATTGTATCCTACAACAATAGTGTTCTGGTGGAATTGATTTCCTGACTTACAGGGCTGACCTCAAAGGAGGGATTCTCAGAAATAGAATTACTTCTGCTAATTCTGAGTAAATTAGAAAAACACCCAGAATTGGCTTAGGAATCAATATACTCCAATATTTTATAGTCTACGTATATAATTGGTGTTTGTACTCACCTTCCCTGACCTTGGTACCTCCAAGAACTATGGCTGAAATGCCTACAGATGAAGATAAGACCCAGATGCATATATTGATGAGTTTGGCCTTCAGAGGAGTACGGAAGTCCAAGGCCTTCACTGGGTGACACACAGCAATGTAGCGATCCACACTCATCATGGTCAAGGTGAATATACTTGTAAACATGTTATAGTAGTCAATTGAAATAACTATTTTACACAGCACATCCCCAAAAGGCCAAGTGTTCATTAAATACTCAGTACTTTGAAAAGGCATAGTTGTGGTGACAAGAGCATCTGCCAGAGCCAAATTAAAAATATAAATGTTTGTTGCGGTCTTCATCTTTGTGTACCTAAAACAAAAGAAGTTTTTTTAAAATATTTTTCCATAAATCTAATACATATTACAAAACATCACTACTTTGCATAGACCACACACAAGCACACACACACACACACAAATACACCAAACTCCTTATTTCAAGGCAATACTTTTTAGTATTTTGGGGTTCTGTTGGGATAATATTTTGGCAAGAATAAAAATGCATGGAGATCTCTGGGAACAAAGCACATGCTTTCATTTACATATTTGCATATTTACATATGCTTTGCCATGTGGTGATGTAGCTGCTCTTGCTCACCATGATAATGTCATAGTCAATACTGAAACCTAACATATAAAAGTTACCTCCAGACTTAGTCTTATTGAGAGTTGATATAAATCAATACAAATCACTATTTGTATTGATACTCTAGGATAAGATTCTGCTCCATTACGTGCTGTTATTACACCAATTTTTAATAAATTGTTATTAAAAACATTTGTTTTAAATAAGGAAAATTATTTTGCTTCCTTTTCTTTGAAGAAAGATAAAATATTTTTGTCCTCCAAACAAAGGATGCTATAATTATATTGCTTGAATCTATTTCATATTTATTTACATTCCTCTGCCACGCAAAATATCTTGATTGATTTGAACTCCATAAAGTTGAACACTTTGAGAAAAGTAGATTGTAAATAGGACAGTCATTTAGCTTTGTACATGATTTCTGTTCTGTTGGGTCATGAGGTTTGAGAGAATATTTTTAGAGGGAAAACAAGGCAACAAACACGATGATTACAGTATTCAAAGTGACAATAAAGTTATTCTAAAACTAAGGCTAGGTATTAATTAAGACTGTTTTATCAAATGGTAAAATGGACCTAATAAGAGAGTAGTGCTGCTGATATTTGGTTACATTATTTCCATAACATTTAGAAATCCCAAGGTGATAATTACTCTGAGAATGAGAGAGAGAGAGAAAAGACATCATGGGAGAGGGGTTTTTTTCTAATATTAAGTCAGTAGCATAGTACTATGAATAGGGTGACCAAGCGTCCTCTTTTGCCCGGACATGTCCACTTTTTACATCCAATCCGGGGCGTCCGGGTGGGTTTTATAAATTTATAAAACCCACCCAGATGCCCCGGACTGGATGTAAAAAGTGGAGATGTCAAGTCCGGGCAAATGGGCAGCGGGAGAAGAGCCGCTGCGGAGCTGCGCCCCCCGCCCCCATCCCCCCCCGCCACTGCCACCGCCACCCCGCCACCCCGCCGCCACCCCGTCCTCTTTTTTGGAAATCAAATATGGTCACCCTAAGTTAAGCTTTCATGTGGTGCTTCAAGAGAAGAGCTAGTTGCATAATGGACTCCATACAAGGATAGCCTTCACATGAAACATCAGACCTACAGAAGTTTCACTTCACAAAATTATTTAACTACAAAAGGGTGAGGTATTGATACAACTTTGCTTCACTTGCTTGAACCAAGTATCAGTACTCTTTAGTAGTTAAATTATCTCATGAATAGAACTTTTATAGGTCTAATGTTTCATAGGAAAGCTATTGCTGTATGGAGTCCTTTGCACAAATGGCTCTTCCCTTGAACGACTGCAAAACTGGTGGGTAGCCAGTAGCAGTTGCAGTCAGAAAGGGGCATGTTGCCGTTTCAACCTCTGGTTAGCCTTGTCTATTGTATTCTACTATTGTCTCACTAGAGAACTAAAATAGCAATCCTGTACAGCGCTCTATCAAAATTGCACAATAGTATTAAATCACTCCTCTAGCAGTACTATGTTTTATTTCAGTACAAGGCTGGACTAGAGAAACAGTAGATTGATTGGATCAATTATTTCCTTGCCTCTTGAACGGCTCATGTAAGAATTTGGAAGTTGGCATTTGTTCTTGTTAAAAATTCTGTTTATATAAAGCACCACACAGGGCAAACAAAGAGTACAGTTACCATGTGCTTTACTGCTCAACTATTTAACTATAACAGGAAACAGGACACTCTACTCAGAACAAAGGAGCATAGAGTATATACCAAAGATCCAAACTTGTAAATACTGCCATTTGCTGGCTGAAAAGTGCTGTAGCATAGAAATACATTCTAACAATGCATTACAACAGTTCTATATGAAGGGAAGGGAATGGGAAGGGGAGACAAAATCCTAAATAAATGTTACTTCTGTCTCACCTATCCTCATGGCTCCACATTCTTTTATTTTTTTTATCTTTGCTTAAGTTGGACCATGACAAAATGTATGCGAGGCATGTTAAAGAGCCTAAAGTTGGCAGACTTCTGCATCCAAACCAGCTTCATTCCTGCTGCAATGTTGTAGCTGGAGAGGGGGTGTTTTAATTGCCAGTTGACCACATGTTGAAAATGGAGTGTAGCAAATACAGAAGAACTTCCAGTGAGCTTACTGAATACAGTACCTGTTCTATATGAGTATAATCTGGAAACACCATTCAACTGTGAGGGGGACCTAAAGGACAGTAAGGATTGGCAATAAGCACAGCCTAGTTTATTTTGGTGTAATTTTTTGCCAGTTCAAAAAGAAGGAATAGCTTTTAATTTAGCAGTATGGAAAAGGTCTAAATATAACCCTTTGACAAATAGCATGACATAGTTAGGTAAGCAGCAGCCCATACCTCCTATATATGATATCTTTCTGCCAAACAGAATTTTTAAAAGTCTAGTTTATCCTGAAGGCAAATTGGATCAAATTTGGATTTCATAGAATCATGGGGCTGGAAGTGACCTCAGAGGTCTTCTAGTCCAACCCTCTATTCAGGGCAGGATCCTTATACCATCCTAGTCAAATGGTTGTCCAGTGTATTTTTGAAAACATTCAGTGATGGAGCACCCACAACCTCAGGTGGCAAGCTATTCCATTGATTAATTGCTCTCAGTGTCATAAAATTTCTCCTTACTTTTAGGTTGGGTTTCTGACAAAATTCCAGCCCATTCCTTCTTGTCTTGCCATCTGGTGCCCTGGAGAATAAGTCAATCCCCTCTTTAAAAGGCTACCATTTACCTGGTTTTTGACCTGTACATTTCCTTCAATTCATATTCAACTTCAAATGCCAAGGACCATGATTCACTCTAGACCCATGATGGTGAACCTAAGGCACAGGTGTCACAGATGGCACACAGAGCCAGCTTGCTGGGCACCCAAGCTGTTGGCCAACTTACCTCTAGCTGAGCATGCACATGCAATTGCACATGCATGCATGCACGACAGAGACCCAGCTGGTCTTCAGGCCTCCGCTGTGCATGCACGCGATTGCAGCAGGAAATCCAGCTGGTCTTCGGAGCTCTCCTGCGCATGCACATGTGATTGCTCATGTGTGAGAGTGCCTGTGTGTAGTGCACATGCATTGCACGTGCAAAAGCTGCATGCATGCACAGATGGTACAGTTGCACATGCAGTGTATGTGGAGAAACTGCACACCAGTGCAGATGGCACACACAAAGCGCGTATTTTTGGAACTCAGTAAGTAAAAGGCTCTTCATGAACAACCAAATAATCTAACTGTGATGTTTTCTAAGTTTTTTCCTCACAAACTCATCCATCCAACTTTCTTTGTCTAGCTCAGACAATAGACTAACAATAAGATAAGATAACCTTTAGGGTCACATTTTTCTGTGAACACACTGGCACACATTAAAAAATTGAAATTCTGATGCCCACTCTCAAAAGAAAACACACACACACACACAAATCACAATCCATTTTCAATACATAGCAGACAAAAAAGTCTTGAGAGTTAACAAGATTGATACTATGTTGTATAAAGCTATTACAGAATCTAGTGGTCCTGCTTCAGATATTGCAAAGTTTCCTCCCGGAAGGTAACAAAGAAAACTGGTCATGAAGAGGATATGTAGCATCCCTGATAAGACTGCAGACCCTGGTCAAGCATCACTTATCTGCAATGTCCTGGATAGAAGGAAATGAATTTCCAGTAATATTTTCTGCCATCCTCACCACTCCCTGCAAAGCTTTCCTGTCTGAAACAGTCATGTTTCCAAACCACACAGTAATACAATACGACAGGATGCTTTCAATCGTCTCTCTATAGCAGGAGTCTCCAACCTTGGCAACCTTAAGCCTGTCGGACTTCAACTCTTAGAATTCCCCAGCCAGCATTGCTGGCCGGAGAATTCTGGGAGTTGAAGTCTACCAGACTTAAAGCTGCCAAGGTTGGAGACCCCTGCTCTATAGAAAGTGGTAAGGACAGGGGAAGGAAGATGTGCTCTTCTCATACGATGCAGAAAATGCAGGTGCATTTTGAAGTTTAAAAATTGTAATAATTTAAAAATTAGCTAAAACTATGTATTCATCATCATCATCATTTTAGCTATTGTCTATCTACTGCAGGATGAAGACCTCATCCACATGTTTCAAATCAATACAGTCCTGAGCTTTCTTTTGCCAATTGGGCCCAAAAAGTTATGCATTAAGATAGTTTAAATAAATAAACACAAATTTATTAGACTAGTACTGTCCAGCTTTGTTAGTCTATTGTACAATAAATAGTCTATTGTACAATAAATATTGTACAATAAAGTCTGGATAAATGGGAAGGGATCTGAAGACCACCAGAGTAAGTACACTTCCAAAAGCTGGATCAGATATGTACAAAAATAAATATCAAATAGACAACGTCACCACACAAATCCTAAATGTTCTATTTTAAACTCAAACTGATATGTAGCTTGTATAAGCTTATATTTTTCATCAAAAAAAGATCCCAGAAAAGCTCGCCACCAATCAATAAGAAAATAGTCCCCCCCTGGGGTCATAAAAGTGACATGATACAGAAAGGAGACAAAAAAAAAAGTATGCCAGGAAAGAAGAAAAACCCAAAATCAGGCACAAATTCAATTCTTAGAAAGTTCAGCTACAAATGTCTGTAGAGATTCTCAGTCATCCAGGTTTTGCCTTTTGAAGATGTTTCGCTTCTCATCCAAGAAGCTTGTTCAGCTCTGACATGATAGTGGAGAATGGAAGGATTTATATCCCTTGCAGACAGCTGTAATTTGCAGCCTTTCAGAGGGTCGAAACACTTTTTGAAGCACTGTTTTTTCAACAGAAAAAAACAAGTAAGTCCAGTTGCCTCCTGAAAAAAACACATTTGGGACAACCATGACCTGGATGACTGAGAATCTCCATGGACTTTTAGCTATACAATTTGGGATGGACACCCTTTGAATGGGGTGGGAGTAGGAATGGATTTCCAGAGGAAAAAAAATTGCAGACTACAGGAACCAGAAGCATTACTGGGTTACCCTGAAGACACAGATAAAGTGCTTCAACGACCCTGTAAAACAGTGTTTCTCAACCTGGGCGACCAGCTTTGCTGGCTGGAGAATTCTGGGAGTTGAAGTCCAAACATCTTAAAGTCGCCATGGTTGAGAAACACTGCTCTAAAAAGATGCAAATGACCAGTTATCTGCAAGCAATATAAATCCTTTCATTTCCCACTATCCTGTCAGAACTGAAGAAGCTTCTTGGATGAGAAACGAAACATCTTCAAAAGACAAAAACAAGGAAGTCCAGTGGCCTGGAGCAACTGCCCAGAGAGTGCTATAAAGCCCTATGGGATGGTATACAAGTAGCCCTTGATTGACAACAGTTCATTTAGTGACTGTTCAAAGTTACAGCGACACTGAAAAAACTGACTTATGACCATTTTTCATACTTACAACCTTTGTAGTATCCCCATGATCACATGATCAAAATTCAGATTCTTAGCAAGCTGACTCATATTTATGACTGTGGCTGTGTCCCAAGGTCATGTGATCCCCTTTTAGACAAGCAAAATCAATGGGGAAGCTAACTTATCAACTGTGGTGATTCACTTAGAACTGCGGCAAGAAAGGTTGTAAAATGGGACAAAACTCACTTAACAAATGTCTCATTTAATGACAGAAATTTTGGGCTCAATTGTAGTCCTAAATTGTCAATCGAGGGCTACTTGTATACCACCCCATAGGGCTTTATAGCACTCTCTGGGCAGTTGTCAGCATTATTTCCATATTGTCCAGACGTGAAATTCAGCAGGTTCTAGTAGTTCGCTAGAACCGGTAGTAAATTTTCTAAGCCGTTTGGAGAACTGGTTGTTAGAAGAAACCTCCTTTAAGAGATTAATATGAATTTGTTTGTACCAAAATGATTAATATGATGTGATATAATTAATGTACTAAAAGATGCCCAGATACCACACTGTACACACAGTGATATGTTGTTTTAAAAATAAAAATTTTTATTAAAAAAAGAAAGAAGAAATCTCCTTTTGTTTTTTCCATTTTACAGGGTTAATCCTGTAAGGAAGGCAGGAAAAAAACATTCTGGTATTGTTTCTAGCTTAATCTTTATTGTCCTGCTTACAGAAACTGCCCTCCCAGTCACATGACCCCCCCCCAGCCACACCCACCAAGCCATGCCCACAGAACTGGTAGTAAAAAAAATTGAATTCCACCACTGATATTGTCCCCAACAATCTGGATCCTCATTTTACTAATTTTTGAAGGATAGAAAGCAGAGTCAACCTCAAGGCCCATTAAAATTGAATTCCAGACTGTGGGCAGAGTTAACCTGCAATACTGCACTGTAATCACTGTGCCACTTGGGTTCCTTTCACCAAAAATTGAATGTTCAGTTGCTCTCCAGCCTAAAAAGGATTGTATTTCTGCATCATTCCCATTTTCTTCCATCCTGGATGGCAACATTTTCACTGGAAATCATCTGGGAAGTGAGAATAAAACCAAGAAAACTTCACCTCCAAATAAAGGCAAGTTTCTGGGTGAGGTATTTGATCCTTTGTCTTTGCATTGATGAGATGAAAATTAGGCTTGCAATAGCCTCCACAGGCTATATTTCACAATACCCCAAAACCATCAAGATGATGGTCAGGACTGGAAGATGAACAAGTAAAAGAAACTATGATAGTATGGGCAAAAACCTTTATAGTACTAGATAAATGGCAAAAACTGTGGGATAGAAACTACAAATTGACATACAAGAAAAATCTTTATAAAATCTTTTATAGGTGACATTTGCGACCAGCAAGATTAGCAAAAATGTTTCATAATATATCTGCCAAATGTTGCCAGTCACTTACTATTGTATGTGGTGGACATGTATGAAAGCAAGAAAACATTGGACAAATTACTTGGTTGGAAAAGATGACTAAGCAGCATATAGATTTAAAGCCAGAAATATTTTTGTTAGGTATAATATCAGAGAACTATGATAAAGAGACTATATATTTAATATTACATGTATTGACAGCAGCGAGAATTCTATTTGCATAATATTTGAAAAATGAAAATATCCCACCTCACGAAAATATAATTCAGACATACTGGATTGTGCAGAGATGTACAGATTGACATTGAAAATAAAAGATAGAGGAAATACAAAGTATTATTTAACATGGAATAAGTTTTATCAATGGTTAGAGTTACAGGGTAGAAATTAGATGGAGAAAAAGTATTGTTATGTATAAGCAAAAATATGAATGCTGTTTATAATTATAAGCATGCTGTTATAATTGATATACGATACGATTACAAACAAGCTATGTAATTATAAATATGGTTATGATCATTTGCATCACTAATATTTTCATAAATATATTTGTTATTTTACTTTTTACTTTTTTGTAAAATGAAACAACCAGACAACACACTCTATTCAAAATATGTATATATAAATAAAAAAACTTGATACAAAAAAAATGGTCAGAACTGTGTGGTTGAAATGCTGCCCCTTCATACATGAATTGTGCATGTGATTGCGTAGTCACATCTTGACTATTTTGGCTCCCCCATGGATATGCCTGTTGTGCCTCTCACATTGAAAAAGTAGGCACTACATTTTTCAATTCAAAACAACATAAAAAAGCTTCTTGGCATAAGTTACACACTGATGAGCAATACGTTAGGATAATTTACATGCAATGTTCGACTTACAACAGGATCCAATCTGGGTCAGTGAACAGAACCAGAGGTTTAGTCTTCGAACTTTTGGACTAGTGCTGGAGCCCATCCTCAGGAAACTTTTCTCTAGCAGAGGTGAACTTAGAACAGTTCATTTAGTGACCATTCCAAGTTAAAACAGTACTGAAAAAAGTGACTTATGACCATTTTTCACACTTAGGACCATTGCAGCACCCAATGGTTACATGATCAAAATTTGGCTGCTTGGCAGCTGGTTCATATTTATGATCGTTGCAGTGTCTGGGGTCATGTGATCACCTTTTGTAACCTTCTGACAAGCAAAGCCAATGGGGAAGCCAGATTCGCTTAACAATCGTGTTACTAACTTAATAACTGCAGTGATTCCCTTAACAGCTGTGACAAAAATTGAGAAATGGGACAAATGCCCTTAACAAATGTCTCACTTAGCAACAGACATCTGGGGTTCAATTGTGATCGTAAGTCCAGGATTACCTATACTTTGTTGTTATAACAGGAAGTGTATTTCTTCCTGCTGGATATAGCCAGAGAGGAGTTTCTTCGTTTGAGGTCTAAAGTGGGACTATGCAGGAAACCTCTGTAGAAATTTCTTAAGAGCCAAACAAATGATAGTTTTAAGGCTACAATATATTATTCCAGAACACTTAAGATCACAGTCCCAGATTTATCACTGAAGGCTTCTGTCTCTGTGGACAGATTTCTTTAATACCTGATACCCATGAATTCCACTTAAAACTCTTTCTGCATGTGGCCCCTCCTTGTGGAAAAGTTCATTGAGTCTTATTTCAACATGCTTTTAAAATATCCTCATTTAAAGACCATCTGAAAGGCACAGACGAGAAATAAAAGAGGGCAAGAATGATCATAAACAATAGAGAGGCGGCAGACAAAAGCTTGCACTACCAGTTTTGCGATTATATTTCTACTCTTAATAGGATAAATAGCTTTTTTATGTGGAATCAGCTCATTGATTTATCATATCCGTCACTGGCTATGCTAACTGGCAGCAGCTCTTTAAAAGAAGTTTTCTTTGCTAGCATGCTACTTCAGAGACATTAATTGGAAAAGTTCCATATTGATTCTGGTCCTTTCTTGACTCAAAGAATGAATAATAAGGTATGGTACCTCAAGAAGGTGCAAGTGTGACCTGCAACCAAATATCACAAATTTATCCTCATCTTCTAACGGTAATCTTCCATTCAAGGTTCCAGACAGTCTAGAATGTTAATTTGGTGGGGTTTTTTTTATAGTACTATGTTTTCTTTCTGGGAAATAAATTAAAACAAACTTGAGTAATAATAAAGTAACAATGGAGCCTTTAAAAGTCTCCTTAGAGCTGAGCAAAACTTCTAGGGATTGTATGGCCTTGTTTATGCAGGCCAACGGTGGTGGTTTGGCAACCCCTGAGATTTCCTGAGACTCTCTATCCAAGTACTAACCAAGCCTGTTCATGCTGAGCTCCTCCAGAACAGCAGGTTGAATAACATATTCCCCAAAGTAAAAAATCTTCTAAAAAGCTGACCTAAATCTTTTTTTTCCCCAAAAAGCCGAATGCATTTTTTTGGTATCTCCAAGCTGTTTTCAAGAGCAGTCAGTTTGCAGAGATCTCAGCAGTTTTCTCAATCTTGAATATTCTTTGGTGAAGGCAAGCTCTCTCGTGGATCAGGATATTTTGGAACCAAAACGTTTAGTAAATGTTTAGAAAGATAGCAGCAGTCATTTGTATACACAGAAGCAACAAAGATGA
>JAEANM010023009.1:0-11466 GCA_017656035.1 Myanophis thanlyinensis
AGAAGAAATGGGAAAGGAAGGTAAGGATGGAAAAAATGGATGAAATGCACTGGATAAAAATAAGAGACAGGCAAAGCCATATCTTGATGATATCTTTACAAGGACTAACTAAAACTGTCTCATAAAGCATTCAAGAATCCATGTTTTCCAACTTGTTTAATTAAGGACTATATTACAGAAAGCACGGGAAGATGAAAGGAAGCTGCAAAATTGGATTACCTGTTTCAGCCAAGTCTATCTGAAAAAGAAGATATTAAACTGAATTCCAGAATAAAGAATATTGCTCTTTCCCTCCCATGCACTTTAGTTCTGAAAAGAAAAAAAAAGTCATTAATCTGAGATTTTTTCTCTTCCATGGGCACATATCTCCTGGTCCAGCAGAGACACTACATTTGACTTGATATCTGTAATTTTATGTGTATACCAATTAAAAATCAATTAAGCAAATTGTATAATATTTCAGAGGGAATTGAACCTTCAGAAAGTGGAACTCACGTCAGGTTGTAGAGAATGACCTTCTCTGGGGGAATAATTGTTGTTAAAAGCCACATTCTACATAATTTACTCATTCAAATTGCTGGTAGAAAGACTGCTGTTCAGAATAAAAGAATATAATTGTTGAATGGAAATTTTTGAAATATAGCCCCTATCGCAGCGTGGCAAAGGATAATTAAGCATAGAGGTGCAATTTAGAAATATTTATGTTAAGTGGAAAAAAATTGTGAAAAAAATCGTTTATAAACAAATTATAAAGTCCATTTTCTGTATGTCTTCTTTTAATATTATCAAAGTTCTTTGAAAATAGTACTTTTGAATACCAGTAAGCTTTGATTTAGGTATCCTGCTTTCTGCAGTATAAGAGTAGCCATTTGTTGCTCTTTAAAGCAGTTATCACTGTAATGAGAAAAAGAGATAGAAATGTAAGCACTACAATAGAGTTCTTGTATTAATTCTGCTTTTCTTAATCCAGAAATAGCAAGCTGTGCTGAATTTTAATATACTCAGTAAAGATTAGGGTCATTTCCAAAAGACTTTAAAAAAATATAATTGGTACAGGAATACCACTACATAGATTCTTATAAATTCCACAAAGCTTTCAATGCAAAATATTGCAGAGTCCATTAGAGCTGGATAACCAACAAATATTTAACAAGTTTTACAGTTCAAATCCTAACCAAGGGTGATGATGATGAATATCAATCATTGGTTAGGACTTGAACTGCTAAGTTTTTACCAGTCCCAGACTGTGAATCAAACGGATGATTAAATCTTAAATAATAATTCAGTTTTAATAAAATCATGGTCAGTTAATTGCAAAAGGCAGGTTTACTTGGAAAAGCATTTATGTGATACTTTTAACACCATCAAAGAATAACATCTTCTTATCCCAGGTCATATAGAAAGACTTGATAGTTGAATAAAAATTCCCAATCTAGTCTAAGCACCTGGCTGACTGTGTGGCAAACTATAATAATACAATGTACTATCTGATGCATCAGTGTCTGTATCGACCATTATGAAGACATACATACAATGATATCATGCAAATGCTATAGTTACATACAATTACGTGCACCAATCTATTACTTTGCTTTTAAAACACATGTATTGTTCCTACCCAGAATCCTCTATTATTGATCAAAACAAAGTGGTGGATGACCCTTCTGTGATAAAAGTTGGTGCTGATTTAATTCATAGCTTCACTTTGAAGAAACATTTTCATCAAAACTGACATACTGAAATACTTCTTTCAAGATCAGCATAGTCTTAACAATACTGTTTATTCCATTGCCAACTTATAGTTCTAAATGTGATATCAGCTATATGAAGATACAGGCTAGATATTGTGATATGGTGAGCTGATTCTTTAACACCGCAAGATTTGGCATTAAAAAAATTAGAAGGTCTATTTTGATTATACCTTAATTTTTACAACTCATAATTTAGGATAAGTTCATTTTCTGTTTCTTTTGCCTGTGCCTTGCTAGAGACTTATTTATTTCTGTTATTCCCCTATATTTCTGAAAATGCAAAGAATTTTGAAGAACAGCGATAATCACCATACATTTGTATGTTAATGTCATCAGGTAATCATTCTGAAAGACTGAATATGATTAAGACCTTGAACCATAAACTGAAGTGCATGTACAACATTTGGCAGAGGATAAACATGGAATACAATGAGAAATCATCTAGCCAGGAAATTGTTTTCCAAATACTGAGAATTATAAGCAATTATCAAGCATTTTGCTCAACTGTACTTATAACTCTGTTTTAGTTACATTTCCACTGAAAAATATGCAGCTTTTTCAAAACTGTATTTTGGTATAAGCATCCTGAATCTGTAATTTAGACCATTCCATCAGGTTTTTTTTTCCCCTATGCCTATAGGAAAATATCTTGGTGATGTGCTATAAGGAGGCAATCAAGTCTGAAGACATTATTTTTACATTTACTTTTAAAGAGCCCATTTTGTCAACTTTTATCTGATAATATACTAATAGTGCTAAAAACCCTTAAAATCCTATAAATAACTCTGTGAATCATACTCTTCTACAAGGCAGATTACATCTGTTTATACCATTAATTACATGTTATCCTTGGGAAATGTGGGTGAATAGACCTTGAAGTTAAAGCAAATTAGTTTAAGCAAGTTTATAAATCTAAACATTATTTTTGTGTGCCGAAGTAGGAATTTGCTACTTGGGAATTCTGAAAAGCAGAAAGTTGACCAAATAGTGCATAAAGACTTATGTAAACAGTTTCACCCAGCTCTGTCAGCCTTTAGATTTTGGATGTTTTCTCTTGACTACCTGAAACACATGGCAAAGCTAGACAGCATACTAAAAAGCAGAGACATCACCCTGCCAACAAAAGTGCGTATAGTCAAGTTATCCCAGTTGCAATGTATGGCTGTGAAAGTTGGACCATAAGGAAGGTTGAGTGACAAAGAATTGAGACCTTTGAACTCTGGTGCTAGAGAAGACTCCTGTGACTCCCTTGGACTGCAAGGTGAACAAACCAGTCACTCCTAGAGGAGATCAACCCTGACTACTCTTTAGAAGGCCAGATCCTGAAGATGAAACTCAAATTATTTTGGCCACATAATGAGAAGAAAGGACTCACTGGAGAAGAGCCTAATGGTGGGAACAATTGAGGGCAAAAGAAGAAAGGAACACCAGAGGTGGATGGATGGAGTCACTGAAACAGTCAGAGTGAGCTTAAATTATTTCTGGGGGATGGTAGAGGACAAGAAGGCCTGGAGGAACATTGTCCATGGGGTTGCGATGGATCGGACACAACTTTGCAACTAATAACAACAAGAAGAAACACATTGTCCCAATATGCGATCTACTTTTTATTATTGAAGTGGGCTAGGCATTATCAAATAACAAAACCCAACTTGCACAAATGTGATTCTAGGCCATGTACAACAAATCACAATGGGTCCCGGGTACTTAGGGGACCGCCTGTTGCCACCATCAGCCTCCAACCGACCGGTGCGTTCCCACAGGGCAGGCCTCCTCAGGGTTCCACTGTTGGGACGGTGCCGTCTGACAGCCCCGAGGGTACGAGCCTTCTCTGTGGCTGCACCCTCCCTCTGGAACGAGTTGCCCCTGGAGATTCGGACCATTACGGACCTCCAGGCCTTCCAGGGTGCACTAAAAACCCATATTTTCCAGCTAGCTGGTCTGGCCTAATACCTTAGGGGTTTTAAATTTTAAATTGTTGAATTTTAAATTTTTAAATTTTAATTTTTTATCTTGGTATTCCAATTTTATTTGGCCAACTTATTTAATTCATTTTAATTAATATTTTAACTTTTGTTGATCTGTTTTAGAAGGCTGTACACCTCCCCGAGTCCTTCGGGAGAGAAGTGGTATAGAAATCTTGTCAATAAACAATAATAATATCCTAATGACTATTCCAAGAATCCTCATCATCTGTAATAAAAACAAATCACAGTCAGGATATAACCATATATAGGACAAACCTACCTTACATCCTGGCCCCAACCTCTTTAAAGCCTTCTTGAATACCTATTGAATTTTATTTCTCTCTTTATGTGTCGCTCTGTATGTGTGATAATTCTATAGGGTAAACCGCTGAAAAGACATTTTTGATAGAATTGTTTCAGGGAAGAGACACTGGAGTGTGCAGTATAGGAAAAAAGAAACCAATTTCAGCTAATTCAGTAAAAGACATTATAACTAATGACCAAGATCTAGAATTGATAAATTTGTTCAAAGGGCTTGCTGTCCATAGCCATAAAGAATCCCCAATGTGAATGAGGAAGTGTTTCCTATCTCAGCAAAAGATGGAAGAATTTGAATTTTGGGACAAGAAAGGTACATAATTCAGTCTTCGAGGAAGGATCATACTTAGCTGCTAAGAAAGAAAATAATTCTGTTAGGCTATATTCAGTTACATGCACTGTCCTGAAACAGAATTTTCCCACACTCCCATACAGGTGCTATCCATATATATTGATACAACTTTAAAAATTCCCACATACCTGATACTGATCATTCTGGATACTACTGATGTCCATATGTCTTGAAGGCCCACATTAGAAAAAAAATTCTAAAAACAAGTGAGACAGAGTTGGATTACACTTGAAATTATGGTACATAATTTACATAATTTTATATATGATTATTTATTCATCTATTTCTTTCTGTCATGGCCTTAATTCTAACTGGAGTCCAAAGCTGTCTAAACCAAAAGAAAACACATTTTCAAGCATTCAAAAATATATTACAACCCTTAGAATCAGTGATGGAATTCAAATTTTTTCACTACTGGTTCTGTGGGCGTGGCTTTGAGGGTGTGGCTAGGGGGGGGTCATGTGACTGGGTGGGCAGTTTCTGTAAGCGGGGCAATAAAGATTAGGCTAGAAACAACACCAAATGTTTTTTTCCCTGCCTTCCTTTAGGATTAACCCTGTAAAGTGGATAAAAACAAAAGGAGATTTCTTCTAACAACCGGTTCTCCGAACTGCTTAGAAAATTTACTAGAAATTTTTGCAAGAACCTGCTGAGTGAAATTTGCTAGAACCTGCTGAATTTCACCTCTGCTTAGAATGTCCTATAAAAATATTTCTGCTGTGTTTCAAAAATTTGTAATGTTGGTGCTGGACAATTTTTGGGAAGACATAACTTATTTCACACATGTATCAGCATTTTTATTTTGGTAAATGATCAGTCCATAAAACACTTGGGAGACCTAAAATTGATATTGATTAGCTAAGCAATATTGATCAGTTAAACTGCTTCACTTGTTGTATAACACATGACAGAATTTGGCCACACTTAAGGAAATAGACTTAGTCTATTGAATCTGAGAATAAGAAATTTAACTAGAACTGATCAGAGTGATCAGGATATTTAACTAGGTGCAGAATTAGCAGCTCGTGACAAGTGTTGGCATAAAAATAAAAACATAGTAAGACATGTTTAGAAGTTCCTATGTCTTCTTCACCATATAGGCAAGTCTGGATTTAAATCTCCCTTCTAAAACCATTGATGGAAGTACTTTGAACTGTTTAAGGTTAGGGCTCTCCTTAGCATAAAAACAGCGATTCTGTTTAAATATTTGGCAGGTCTGTAAGGGGTATGAGACTGACTTATAAATACAACTTTGAGGAGAGACAAATCTGTTTCGATATTAGTGTCCCTGAGACAGTTGGGTTGAGGAAAAACCCAAACTCCCCAAGAGGGAACACATTTGTCAGAGGTTAGACGTGA
Source organism: Myanophis thanlyinensis (assembly GCA_017656035.1). Lineage (NCBI taxonomy): Eukaryota > Metazoa > Chordata > Lepidosauria > Squamata > Homalopsidae > Myanophis > Myanophis thanlyinensis. The sequence goes on from JAEANM010023009.1 coordinate 5,748, forward strand.
AAATATGTATCCAGGCACTAGATTCAATTTTATTAATGCCAGATTCACAACATAGAATTGCATTTGAGATGCAACATAATACTTGGAATAATAAGATCCTGAGAAACCAGGGAAGGGGGAGGGCAAATGATTTATATTTATATGGATCTATCTGTGCACCAAATAATAATTGTGTTTGGCCTTGGACTAAACATACTTGAAATGCAGCAGGAATATACTGTGTCCCGTTTGGTGCAAAAGAAAGTTTGATGGGCAGATCTTTGATCTTTTTGGATTACATAGTCTGCTCTATGTATTACCATTTCCATGAGATTAAAACATCAAAATCAAACTTACTGTTATTTACTTTCTCTCTGAATGAATGCTTTCTAAGAACTTCAGGAGCCATGCCTGATGACATATTGAATAAGTCAATCCATGTATATCCGGGATAAAATATTTCAATCTTTTAGATAGTTTGGGGTTATTAAAAGGATACAAAGTATTCTGAGGATTTACACTTGTTTTTGTACCATTTTGGACCAAAATAATTTTAAAAAGGACAACACGACAGAAAGTTTAGACTGTGCACAAAGTGACAAAAAGTCAAAGAGTGAATGTAACTACGCACATATGTTTCACGTTCAGGCCTACCCTGTGCACGACAAAGAACAAAGAATTTGTAGTCTATTGTTACTACATTTACAGATTCTCATCTGGTAGCTTTCTTTAAGGTGATCCATATCTGGCACAAGATATTTAAGGTCTCATATATAGAGGATGAGGGATAGAAGTTGACTTTGTCAGGGATGGCCCAAAAATTGCTTACAGCCTTAATTTGGTTCAGCCCTCATCTTGCTTTTTCATAAATTTATAAAACATTCTGATTCAAATGTGCTTTTGAGAACCAGTGATTGTGAAATACATTTTTATCAACACTTATATTATGTGAATGGATGTTAAGTAGAGCTACTTTTAATTTAAACTAAACCCAACTCTTGTCTGATGTTTATATAAGGTTGGCACTCTGCAATTAGGCTGCTATGATGAGATTCTTTCCTGAAATACAAGGGGTATTATAATTTAAATGGAGCTGTAGATATGGCTGATTTTAATTTGTGATCCAGCAATCAATAGTTATTGGGTATAATAACCTGCTGAAATATAACTTTTCACGGCACATTTGTATAATGAGAAATCATAACTAGTTATGGGAAATACTTTCTTTGCCTTTACTATTCATAATGCTGCTACATTCAATTTAATTTTATGGACCTCTCTTCCAACTGGTGAAGTACATATTTTTCTTCAATGTATTTGGAAATCAACAATGTTCTATGGCAAATGTATATTACTTTTCTATATAAAATTACTTTAAAGGTTTTTTTTAAAGATGAATTTTTAAAATCTAGAAAAAACTTAGTATTTCCAAATATAATATGAATGTTTTGGAGCAAAATACTAAATCTTTGTGTGGAAGGAAGGAAGGAAGGAAGGAAGGAAGGAGATTATTGTTAATTTTAAGATTTAAAAAGTGTTTTCTATTGGACAGTTTTATAGGACTCCTTAACTGCTTGTTCAAGTAAGTCAATAACAAATGGTATAAAAGCATTTTATTATTAGAGTTCATTACTAGTCACAAGAGAGAAATTATTTATGGTGTTTTCTGAGATCAAAAAGAGCAAAGAATCCAGGATGTCTTAGAGTGTGTGTATATGTAGATATATATTTGTTTTCGTAGATTTAGACCTGCATAGATATATATTTATATATACACAGGCACATAGAGAATATGTACAGTATGTGTGTGTGTTTTGAGATACAAGTTACATTTATTAAATTATTAATATTACTTATTAAAGTAATATCACATTGCTGTTCCAAGAGCTGCAGCATTAACTGATATAGATTTGTTTTGTCCCATTAGCAGACAGTTTAAAACAGTATAAATAGATTTCTAACTATGGCTTTGGATGAACCACAGGCATATGTTCTTCTTAGCTATACCACCAGCACAGGGAACCTAGTAAGAATTGTACATAATTTGAGTAGCAAGAACGGCAGTTGCTGCTGCTTGTGATGGTAACATTATAGCATTGAAACCAAAGCCTGACCTACTATAGTGGACTGTTATTATATGTTCTCTGAACATCTGAATTGACTTTTTTTTTTCAGAAAAGCATTAGCAAAGAAAAATTTCAGGCAAATTTCATGTGTTTGGACTTGTTCCTTTTATAACATATTTTGATAGTTTCATTTCTTTTTCTTCTTTATTTTGAAATTTTGGTGGAATCTTATGCTTATTTCCTTTGCACGTGTAATGTATACTAGCAACGTCTTTTCAAACATAATACAGAGAAAAAAGCATGGTATGTGTAATATAGCAAAGTTCTGCACAACAACTGGGAATATGCAGAAATAACGGATTCCTGTTGTACTCTAGTAATCTTCACATTTACTTCATCCGTCCTTGGTCATGTATATATGAACGGTCAATTTTAAGTTATCATTAATATATTTGATTATTAGATTTGACAGTACAATTTATTTTATATTGTTAATTTACTGGACTGAATATGTGGAATTGCCTTATAATGAATTTCACAATTGTGTCTTCTGATTTAATCTTAAGTATTGGTTTTTAGTTTCTAGTCCCAGTGTTAATAGAGTGTGCTGCTGCCTAATGTTGCTTATACTCAAAGTTGTTTCATCTCAATGGCTGGATTTTGTTATAACTTCTTCTAAGCTGATAATTGACCAAAATAAAATTATTTTATCTAATTACTCATAACAGTGTATATGGTGTCCTCCTTTCATTTGGATTTTCTATAGCAGTGTTTCTCAAGCTTGACAAGTTTAGGATATATGGACTTCAACTCCTAGAATTATTAAAGTCCACATGTCTTAAATTTGCCAAGGTTGAGAAGTACTGTGCTACAGTATAACAACAGAGTTGTGTTTGTCAAATAATTTTCATGTCCACCAAAGAAGAATTTGCATGTTAGTTTCTCCTTGGAAAAGAGAGAAAAGGATACCACTGCATGAAAAAGATTTTACACATAAAAGAAAATAAGCAATACTGCAGTGGGAAGGGAAATAACATATGCTGCAGTTTCATTTATAGCTTTTTATTTCCCAGAAAGGCACAATTATTTTTAACTTTTATAAAATAAAATATACATGATATTTGAAATGGCATCCGCTTTCCTTGGCTTGATACTAGTACTGAAACAGGTAGTTATATTTAGAAATTTTAACAGTTTAAAATGCACGTTGAAGCTTTTGAGGTTCATTATAGGAATGTGATCAAGAAAACTGGCACTTTTTTAAAAAATAAAAAATAAATAAAACCCAAAACTTGTCACACTTCACATTGGACAAGTTTGGGGTGCTGTTGATGACATTTTGCTTAGTAAAGAATATGCAACTTGCAATGTTTCCTTAAGCGATGTATCAATCAGCTGTAAACAAGCTGTCTATCAAATCTGGCATCCTAAAGTCTATTCTGATGTCAGATGATTGGCTAGGTAGATTCTGCATGTTGCGAAATGAAATTGGACCTTGGGAGACTTAGTACTGGGAATAAAGCATGTTGTTCTGCATATAAATAACATGTTAAGGAGATGGTCACTTTCACCATTACAGGACTAAACAATGTCTCTGAAGAGATACTGCATGAAGTACACCGATATAAACCAACTGCCCCGTAGTACTTACAGATTCAAGGCATTCATGTTCTCAATTCAATTCAATCCTTTATTGTCAATGCACAACATGTGTGCAGAGAAATTGAATGAGCTTCCATTGGTACAATCACACAAAGCACAGAAACATAGAATACATTCAAATACAGAATACTTCTCCAGACTTATAAACAAATCCCTAACCCCAGGAAATACCCTGGCTAGGCACATTTCCACATACATTTCAACTTACAGATACACACACACCACACATTATTCCACTGGTATGTACATATTGCATGTTGCACTGCCACTGTGAGTCTGTTGTATTAAGTCTAGTCATGGTGTTATGTGGCATTTAGAAGTTAGAAGGCCCATGGATAGAAGCTATTTTTCAGCCTATTGTCCGGCTGGCTGTGCTTCTGTATCTTTTGCCTTACGGTAGAAGTATGAAGAGGTGCTGTCCTGGGTGAGAGTCATCCCTGAGGATTTTTCTCACTCTGTTGAGACAGATGGACCTGGCGATTTCCTCCAGCAGGGTTATGGGACAGCCCATGATTTTTTGTGATGTGCTCATTACCCTCTGTAGTGCCTTCTTCTTATTCTTATCCATGGTTGTTAGTCTGGCATACCATACTGTGACACAATATGTGAGGATGCTTTCTATTGTTGACTGGTTGAAGGAAGTCATCAGCTGCGGTGCCACCTGTTTTTTCCACAAGACTCTCAGGAAATGAGAGTCCACATAGCCTCCCTTGATATAGAGTGGGGAGGTTCCTCTCTCTGTTTCCGGAAGTCCAGCACCATTTCCTTAGTTTTGTTGTTATTTAGGTGCAGATTGTTTTCTGAGCACCATGTAGTGAGGTTCTGGATTTCTCCAGAAGTTTCAGTTCAGTTGTTTTGAAGACTTTTCAGTTTGCTTCTAAATGTTTGCTGATGCACAGCCACTGCAGTTTGCCAATAGTCCTAGTCCTAGTGGAAGTGCTGTCTACACATCTGCATTCAAACAGCTTTAAAAAGACCTTGAAATAACCATGCTATTCCTTCCCAGGACTTAGCTGCTTCTTGGCATGAAAAATCTGTCCTTCACTCATGCCAATGTAATCACAGAGACAGCAATTGTGTTAGTGCTACATTAAAAACTGAAGCTTCTACAATAGGTGTCCATAATTGATTTTATTAAAATAACCTGAAAAGCAGAATATGAAGCTACAGGATATCCTTCAACTGTGCCTCAAAAGTAATGTTATGCCATTACCAGTAGATGGCAGTAGTAGCAATAACTTGCAGGCATGTTTAAATGGCAGCAGGAAAAAAAGTGGAAATAAAAATGGTGGAGAACATAACAAGCGGGAAGTGATTGTTAAAATAAAGCACCAAGTTCTTCCAAACTTGTCATTTTTCTTTGAGGCTTTCAAAAGGGCTTTTATTTTAGAGCTACACATGCTTTTAATAGCCTATCATTAAGCTTCTTCGTTAATTAGTTTCATAGATTATATAAAAGCCACGTCTTAAAAATACATACACTGCACATGCAATATACAAGCAAGGAATGCTCATTTCAAAATTGTTTTGCACCCAAAATTAAACAGTAATTTACTAAGTAGTGCAGAACCCAGTCATTAAGTGCAATAAACTATTTATCAATGTATAAACACTGTTATACAGCTGTGCCAAATGTGTTAAGGACATAAATAGGGTTTATTTATTGAGACAGACGGTGCGCCTGCAAAAAGACTAAGGCAATCAGAAATGTGTAAAAGAATAATTACTTACAGAAAGTGATGATAAAACTTTATATCTCCCACGTTTCCGCTTACTTGGTATGATTGTTAGTCCAGATAACTAACATATCTTTTCAAGTGACCATCAAAGTTCCAGATTGTTTTTTTTATACCTGCATGGAGATATATATATATATATACACTATATATATGTTGGTTAATTGTTTTTACTGCTGGTATTTTAAAAATTCAGGGGGACCGGTATAGATCTATTTCAAGCTCATTTTGCTCTCATCAGCCGGCCATACCCTTATGGGATTTGAACCTGGGTCG
>JAEANM010023010.1:1343-11465 GCA_017656035.1 Myanophis thanlyinensis
TTTCTTTGATTTAATTTTTATCTGCATCAACTATTACTGATACCAGGATAGAATGATTTATTCTATTTTGCAGAATCCAATCAGTGTTGGTCACTGGGACAGAGATTCAGTCCTCTGAGCTTTCAGACTCATGCTAGAGCCCATCCTCAGGGAACTTCTCTTTCACAAAAATGTGACCAATCCAGATTGGATCCTCCAAATTATCCTGGGACACATATAATTAACTTCATTTGTATTCTATTTTGTGCCAAAACAAAGCATTGGACTGAATATATATTTATGATAGAATAACATGAGAGTGACTCAGTGCAAACAAAGAGGATACTTATACAGCAAAAGAAGTTTTCAAGAACTTTAGATATAGTGCAGAATTTTTATTTTAATACAACCAACCTTATTAAATGTTTGAAAATGAAATTTACAAAGTGGTAGACAGATCTATGTCATTCTATAGAAACTGAAATATAGTTTAATGGCTATTACTTTCATCCATTCTAACTGGGTACAAAACTTGTTTTGCAATGAATTGGATCTTGCAAATCTTCCTATGTTGTTTCTTATTCTGATCAGTTTGTTCTCTCAAAAACAATTTCTTTTGCAATCATTTTAAAGTTCAACCTTATTTTTACTGAACTAAAATCCAATTGATAGTTGATTAATATTGCTGCAAATAATTGTTTATTTTTCACTAATACATTAAGCAATTAGAAATAAAAAGTTTTACACACACACACACACACACAGATCTAGGTGTGTTCAGATCTTTTCTCGTGTAAATCTGAGTATCTGCGCAATGTGTTGGCGAGGTCCCACTTGCCATCTTCAGGCTGGAGCCTTCTGCTTCGTGCCAGCCAAACTCTGCCCACAGCCTGGTGTTCAATCCTGAAGGGGTTTAAGGTTCACTCAGCTTTACAGCTTCCAAGGTTGATAAATTGGGGACCCAGATTGTTGGGAGTGAGATACTGACTTTGTAAACCACCCAGAGACTGCTATAAAGTGCTATAGGATGGTATATAAATCTAAATGCTATTGCTATCGTAAAGTCAGCCAAGACATTTTTTTTAAATTAAACATGAATAGTCTTATAATATGTATGAAAGGAGGAAAGTTTTGACCAATCACTTAATAGACATTGCGGAAAACTCTTCAGATTTCTTTGTGTCTTTTACTGGTTTTATCTAAGAGTCCTGGGACATATTAAGTCTAATGTATATCTGGTATGGTATATGGATTTCCATTTGACCTTAGTTACTGTAGGATGTTATTATTCCCAGGTTTGTTACTGGGAAGTTAACGTCTGAGGTCAGAACTTGTGTTTGCATCTTAATTTTCTGAGAGAAAACGTGGATTATTTTTGTAATAAGTCCATAAATAATAAATGAGAAAACAAATGTTCTATAGCTTTAGTATTCTTTGTGGATTTTGCTGTAATGGCTAACAAAGCTACCATTTTGGAAATTATTATGACCTACCGGTAGTAATATTGTATTTAAAATGAACTATCTAGAGCAGAGGTTAGTATCTTTTTCAAATGGTGTGCATTACTGTACCTTCTCATGAGATTTGGGGCTTTTAAAAAGAGAAATAATTCATTTTTCTTTAATTGTAATGTGCTATGTATGGTATCTGGGGATGCCATGGATATCTGTCAATGTTGTGTTGCTATCTGAAGCAATGTGCAAAGTTCAATGAGACCAGATTCTCTAAATAGAAGCTTTTGTGTGTGTTGTGTGTGTGTATGCATGTGTATATGAATGGGTGAGTTTATACTTTGATGGAATCATAGAAGTATATTTTAATATTTAATGTTTTTCCACGTGGGGGAAATGGGCATTATATTCTGCAACAATTATTAGGACTGGGGATAGAAACATAAATAGATTAAGCAGAGATCAGAACAATCCATCTCTTTCAGACACCTACAGTTAGGAGACTGGAAATGCATGATCAGGAAAGACTTGGAGAAGGAAGATATTTGACAATCACACTTACTTTGATATACAACAAATCATCTGTGGGATATAATTTTGATTAGCAAATTAGAAATCCCCCCCTGCAAAATATGAAAGGGAGGAGGAAATTCAAGCCACTTTCTCTCTTATTAACCTTGTAAACCAAAGGTAGATAAAGGAAAATATATCTATCTGGAGGATAAGTGATCAAGGCATATTTGCGCCAATGTTTAGGCTTATTCCATTGCATGGAATCCTGAGATGTGTAAGTGTCTGTGAACATATACAAATGAGACTCCTGCCTATACATGTTCAGGAGGAAAAAAAGTTCTAAACCTGGAAGAAAGAACCATTCAAGCTATCCCCCAGTACTTATCATATTTGCATTTATGAAGTACAGATATATAATCAAATCAAATCAAATCAAATCAAAATTTATTCATCACATGCACAGACATACATGGTACAAAATGCAGTGAAATGTGTATGCAACCACTCGTGACCATAGGTAGTAGGGTAAGAGAATAGTATAGACAGGGAGGGAGAATAAGTTAGGGAGTGATTGAGAGAGGTAGATTATAGGAATACTTTATAGTCCTGGGTTTGTTGTGGTTTGGTTTAGGGTCTGTATTGCCTGTGGGAAGTAGCTCCTCCTTAGTCTCTCTGTGTTGGCTTTCAGGGAGCGGAGGCTGTCCTGTGTGGTGCTGTCCCTGAACCATGTGGCGATGTTGCCTATCAGGATGCATTCTATTATACAGGAGTAGACGTTTCAGAGCACTGTTGGGGGAAGTCTAAAGTCTTTCAGTCGTCTGTGGTGGTATAGGCATTGTCGGGCCTTTCTCACCATGGTGTTGATGTGTTGGGTCCATGTTAGGTTTTGTAAGATGAGGATGCCTAAGTATTTGAAGCAGTCTACTCTCTCCACTGGGCTATTATTGATGATTGGGGTCTGGTATGTTCTTTTCTGCTTTGCGCTGTAGTCCACTATTGGCTCCTTTGTCTTGCTGGCATTGAGGAGGAGGAGGTTGTTTTTCTGGCCCTAGCTCTCCAGGTTCTTAATCTCATTTAGACAGGCCATTTTATTGTTATCGGAGATCAGGCCTACCACAATGGTGTCATCAGCAAAATTAATGGTGGTGGTGGAGTCTGTAGTGGCTGTGCAGTCATATGTGTATAGGGAGTATAGCAGACCACTCAGAACACAGCCCTGGGTGGTCAGATTTTCCAAATGGGGGCTGAGATTGTGCTTTATAACTGTTTTTCATTGTGGTGTAGCAGTATCTAGTGTTTTATCACCTCTGGTGGGGCAGGTGATGTGCTGGTAAAAGTTTGGCGCTGCGTGTTTCAGATTGGCGCTGTTGAAATCTCCTGCTATGAGCAGCACTGCATCCCGGTGTTGTGTCTGATGTTGTATGAGGGCTTCATGTAGTTCATTTAGGGAAGTGTGTGTATCTGCCTGTGGAGGGATATATACAGCACTGATAATGACTGATGAGAACTCCCAGGGTAGATAGTAAAGGCGACATTTTATGGTTAGGAGTTCCAGAGTGGGTGTGCAGGAGCGTGTGAGAGGAACAGTGCTTGTGCTGTTGCACAATTTGTTGTTTACCATCAGGCACATGCCACCTCCTCTTGTCTTGCCCAATTCTGATGTCCTATCCATGTGATGGACTGAGAAGAACTCGGCTGGCTGGATAGTGTGGTCTGGCACCAATGGGTTTAGCCACGTTTTGGTGAAACAGAGCAGGTTGCAGTCCCAAACGTCTCTCCAGAATTTTATTCTGGCCCTGAGGTCATTGAATTTGTTTTCTATCGACTGGACATTGGCGAGCAGGATGCTTGGCAGAGGCATACGGTGAGCACGAGCTCTCAGCCGATTCTTGATGCCAGCCCATTTCCTTGAGGCTACCAGTTTGGTGGTCTTCCAAGGCTGTTGCTTCAATGGTGTTGTTTTGGGTTGCTCAGTGGTGTTCTTGGTGGTCTCCTGGTGGTCTCCTCTGTTCCATGGTAGTGGGATATCCCTGATGGTCTCCTGGTGGCCCCCTGGAGGTTACCTTGGTAGTCTCTTTGGTGGGCTCCTGGGGCCAGTGACATTGTGCTGTCGGGCCATGCCGAATGATTATACATTCTCTTGCCTAGCCCTGGCTAAAATAAAGAAGTGAGCTACATTATATTCACTGATGCAACTTACATGCTTTTCCCCTTTATTTTTCAAATAAAAGCAGGGAGAAAATACAGATAAAAAAAGCTAAACTGCAGTAGCACAAAACTCTAATGCACTGAAGTAATATGAAACTATATAAATGGCATTTTAGAAATAAACAAAAATGCCAACAAAATGTTCAATTTGCTAGGACAAAAAACACATGATTTTCAGAAAAAATATCAAAATAACATCAAGACAGAAAAAGTCAGAGGCATTTTTAGACAAGGAAAATAGATCTGGTAAGTATTCTCTAGAATGAGAACAAACTTTTCACAATTCACATTTGACTTGGATTAAATGAAAAAAGAAAATATTATTGGTTATAAGAAATATCCAATAGTTTCCTATGATGCTCAGGCATGTCAAGACAAGTCAAGTCAAGTCAAGTCAAGTAGGCTTTATTGTCATTTCAACAATATACAGTACAGTACACAGTGAAATGAAACAATGTTTCCCTAGGACAAAGATGTTACATCAGACAACATAGATTTTTTTAAAAATGTAGCTATTGTAAAAGGAACAGATGAATAAAGGAGGCAAACATGTCAAAGGGAAGCTGAGAATAATATTTTCCTGAGGTCAAATGTTGCTGAACACATGTAACTTCCTCCAAATGGACAGATTTGATGAAATAAGTTTGATTTTTATCATCCTTGAAATATTTCACTTAGAGAATTTAAAAGGTAATGAATCGAGGCCAACATTATGCTTGCACCATGTCTACCAGTTGTAGAAAAAAGGTGCATGAACATTATGTTTACGATATACCACACTAAACCATGATGTCCTATCTTAAAAGATGTATTTGTGTATCTATCTATCCACATGGATCCATGCATAGATGACTCTCAAGTTTAACTTCTAGACATACGGATAATGATTAACCAAAGTTGTAATATTTCTGGCCATTTTCAGTCCCATCTAGTAATAGATCATCCAGATGCAATGGCTGCAGACAGGGGCCACAAAGACAAGATACTGCTAGTTGTACTTCTTACTCTCAAGGTCACATATTTCCTCCTGTCAGTTTGTCACTAGTATCTTACTAGTATCTTGGGGAAAGGGCTCACCTCAACTGCCTCAGCCAAAACAAGATAGTTGGCAGATTTTAAGAAAGTTGTGTCTTTATTTTTCAACTCCTTCTAAATCTTTACTACATGTCTAGATTCTTCATTTCAGGAAGGGGCATCATACATCCTTATCTCTGCTGCAAGAAAGCATGAAGAAGGCTCCTGCTTGTGATTTATAGTGTCTTCTGTTCTCACCCAGAAATGAGATGATATAAAGCCTGTCTTTATTACTCTTATGTAGCACATTCATGGTTTGAAGACTGTAATAGCAATAGCACTTAGACTTATATACTGCTTCACAGTGCTTTACAGCCCTATGTAAGCGGTTCAGAGTCAGCATACTGCCCCCAACAATCTAGGTCCTCATTTTACCAAGCTTGGAATGATGGAAGGCTGAGTCAGCCTTGAACCTGGTGACATTCGAACTGCCAAATTGCTGGCAACTGGTAGTCAGCAGAAGTAGCCTGCAATACTGCATTCTAACCACTGTGCCACCACGGCTTTAAGTAAGATAATCTAAATCACTGTATTGGAAATGGCCAATACAAACATTGTCTAAGAATATAAACAAGATTATGAATTGAGTTTTCAAAGCTATCTTATATCAACAAATCTTTCTTATTATGAGAAATAAATATTTTATTTGCAATTGTGAAAAAAGCTCTTTCAGGGTGTATGTGTTTAAATCTAAGTTATGATGGATCTAGAGCTTAACCCTAAAACCTAAGGACTTAGACCATCAAAGAAAAAAAAATCATATACTATGTTTTTCTTAGATGTGACTAGACCTAATTTTAAAGAAAACTTTCACCATTGAGAAGAGTTATTGCAGAGATAGTTCACAAAAATAAGCAAATTGTTAATAAATTGAGTAATAGAGAATACTATCCAAGAGTGGTATCATTATTTTACTGGAATTATTTACCCAGACAGCTGCAATGCTCTTTGTACATTTAGCAATTATTAGGAGATAAAAATATATGTTCAGTGTTGTGACACAACTATCACTTCCCCCACCCTTATCTAATTCTAAATGACAAACTATATAAAAAAAGACAAGATAAACTAGAGAGCTTAAAATTATTCTAAGATGCAGGTTCTGGAATCTTGAATCTGCAGATCTTGGCTGGAGAAAAAAAAAGCTTCTGTGACCTAAGAATACCAGTCCCAAAATATATTATTTATATATGATGAACAGCAACCATATGCGAATGGATTTTCTCAGAATGTATCTTTGGGAGAGGAACTGCAGTTGGGTATGGAGAACTTGCTTTGCAGATAGATACGTTCAATCTCTGCTAATATAGAAAATATTTAATTAGATAGAACAATGATCTGATCTGGAACAAGCCCATTTTCTGTGTGAAAAGTAAAAGCACATGACTATAGACAGCAACATAAACTATATTCTAAAACTATTTTTTTGGGCCGGGGAAAGATACTTCCAATTTTTCATAGTCACAGGGTGGATGGTGATTGGTATTAAAATAAACCCTCAGGTCAGTATTCAATTCTTCACTTTTTTGCAGCCATTATAACCCCAAACTGAACATGCAAGCTGAATGTTCCTTTTAAAGAAATACGAGTCCCACAATTAACTCCCAGGGCTGAATATCCAATCTGTATATAACCAACATCATCATTCTAACCTGTAGTCATTCCATCTCACAAAATTAAACACTGTCCGTGTTTGCAAAAACAATGCCCGTAGTTGACCTAAGCAAATGCAAAGACACCTTTTCTTTTTGTAAATTGTTACAAAATATAAAACAAAGCAGAAAACAAAACATTTTGCAATGAAAAAACCTGAATGACTTTTATCTATTTTTCATGTTTCCCCACAGTATCCCTTTAATCCTGCAGCTGTCTGATTATCTGATTTGGTGAGAGGATTCATAAATGAAATGCCAGCAATAGAAACGGTGCTTCTCTCCTCAGGCAGTTGAGCAGTGAATAAATACTTTTCAGAGGTACTATGAAAGGCACAGTCTGTTATTTCTCATTTCCATGTGGTATCACAGCTGTAACTGATAGTCCACAGAAATACTGTAAACCAAAGCGCAAGACTGTGCAAATCAGTCTACTACTGAAAGCTATTACATTATTTGCATTTTCTAACAGGATTACTAGGATGGTCTCTTACAGTTTTAGAGGCTGTTAGTCCTCTTTTGAGCAATCCTTGATCACAATTCTGCTTTCTCCTCATCCATTACACCTATTATGGACAGTACCCTACTTAGTTTCTATTTTTGTCTGAAGAAATAAAATAGAACCTAAATTCTTCTATCTAATGAGTTGTGCTAGAAATGTTTGTTTCATGAAGAAAAGTTGATGAGTTTTAGAGAAACATATGATGTTGATAATGGTTGAAAAATCTAAATATGTCTCTGTGGTGTGTGTGTGAGAGAGACAGACAGACAGATAGAAAGACAGAGAGAAGTGAATAGCTAAACAAATGTGTAAAACTGGAATGAGTACAGGCAGCTTCAAAAAGTGCCGGTATCCAATAGGGTGCTTCTTACTGAGTTGGATATGGGAGTCCTTTCCTGCAATTAATTTGATTCATGCACTTGAGCAGTGTTTTTTAACTTTGGCAATTTTAAGACAGGGTGAACTTCAGCTTCCAGAAGTTCCCAGTAAGTAGTAGAGGAAAGGTATACAAAAATAAGCAAGTTTGTTTGGTCAATTTACAGAAATGTTGAAGATAATGATAGACATTGATATGAGAACAGTATGGAAGAAATTTATCATATTGATTTCCTGTTTTTATAATATGAATTTTGATGTTTTGGTGAATGTGAAGAAATAGAAAAAAACTAGTCTTATTCTAGTATTGAATATTCTGATGCAAACACAACTGTTGCCTAATAGATTCAGTCTCAGAAGATAGCTCTAAAATGTATTTATTTATTAGATGTTTATCCTATTTTTATTACTTAATAGGTAACTCAAAGAGGTGAACATTCCGTATACTCCTTCTTCCTCTCCTATTTTTCCTGCCATTACAATCATGTTTGGCGGTTTGGGCTGAGACAGTTACTGGCCCAAAGTCATCCAGCCAGCTTTGATGTCTAAGACAGGACTAGAACTTATTGTCTCCTGGTTTTTTGGATGGCACCTTATCACTACACCAAACTGTCTCTCTCTATAACTTATATTACAAGAACTCCAAAGATAATGCATTCTTTGCTCCATGTAGACTGGACTGTTGTCACATATTGTACTTGGTTTTTTTTTTAAGAAATAAAAGATATCTCTGATATCATTATTTTATTACAGTAATTCAAAGGAACCCTTCCTAACTCAATTAAAACATCTGAAACCAAGATCATAGATATATGTTTCTTTAATTAAAATGTAACTTTGTAATACTGTTTCACCTATTCCGATTATTTTGCTTTCAGTTTTTAGGCTATCTCTGTGTGAAGACTAAGTTGATTCATTCACTGTGATAATACAAAGCATTTGCAAGTTGACTTTGGGAAGCTTTAATTCCTAATAAAGGAGACAACCAGGCCTTGATGAGCTATAAAGCTAGTCTCCAAAGTAGAGGTCATTAAAAAAACCTGTAACTGTGGATTAAACACAGTGAAATTAAAGTACCTGTCATTATATGAACTACCTCGGGGAATTTTAAATAGTCAACTTGTTCTTATGGATGCTAGTTTGCTAATTATCCTCAGAGTAGAAAAGCCCAGTAATTGACCAGAACCATTTTCTTTTACATTATGTATCCTAGGAAAAAAGATCTACTGTGCATGAGAACAGATCAAGTTCATGCCAATCTGGCAACTCTTTCCAAATCTCATAATAGAAGATGCTTTTAAAAATTGTTTTCAGAAGCATTGGCACGTAGAAAATAGAAATGCAATTTCTCCAAAACTTCTCAACTACAACAATAATTTTTCCACAGTGCTTTAAATTATTTTGAAGTTTATCAGAATGATCCTATGAGTTCAATCAGGGACAATGTTAAGCTTCAGAAATTTTTTTTGGCAACACCATTCTGATCAATGTTGGTCAATTGTAGGCACATTTCAGGGGCTGGAAATCTAATAGCTGCTACAGATGTCACATATTGTATCAAATATTTATGGTTAATGAAGAAAACTTTTCTTGAAACAGAGTATTTGACTTACCGGTATGTTTTCTTTGTTATTTTCCTGAAATGAGCCATGAAAATTAATGGATGTAAACTATGGCTCATCCTTAAGTTTGCTCAAAGGAAGAATGGCACTCAACTGATCTAACTGGTGTCCTGTGTGAATGGAATAAAGTAAATTTCCTTCAACTTGAACTCAAGTTGTGGTGACTATCTTATTTCCTTGGAAGCAGAGGTAAAATCCAGCAGGTTCTAGCAGGTTCTCTAGAACCAGTAATAAATTTTCTAAGCAGTTCGGAGAGTTAGAAGAAATCTCCTTTTGTTTTTTTCCATTTTACAGGGTTAATCCTGTAAGAAAGGCAGCAAAAAACCATTCTGGTATTGTTTCCAGCCTAATCTTTATTGCCCTGTTTACAGAAACTGCCCACTGAGTCACATGACCCTTCAGCCATGCCCGCCAAGCCACACCCACAGAACCGCTAGTAAAAAAAAATGAATTTCATCATTGCTTGGAAGGATTTTTGCTATTGCCTTCTAGAACTTATTTCAGTTTTCAGTGTTTAATATTAGTGATTTACTATTTAATCACTACGTAAGCATGTGTAAATTCTATTTACGTAAATGTTGCAATGGCTGGTGATGGGGATCACCAGGTGTTGCAGTGGCTGGTGATGGAGGAAAGACGCACAGTCAGGATGATTAATGGGAAGGCACTCTGAACTCCCATGGGAGCTCCCTTTTATTGTAATACAGAGTTTTGTGGCAGAAGCTGATTGGTTACAGAGTTTGTAC
>JAEANM010023011.1:0-11465 GCA_017656035.1 Myanophis thanlyinensis
CCCGCCCGGACGCCCCGGACAGGACGTAAAAAGAGGACATGTCCGGGCAAAAGAGGACGGTTGGTCACCCTATAATAGAAGGTGAAACAATTAAATTTACTGTGATTAGTATTAACTATATTTAATCCATTTAATATACACTTAATTAATCAAAATTATATTTTCCAATAAACTTACTTTGTATTGTGAAGCCAAATGCATCCCTTAGCACACACACACACCCAACAATTGTGTAGCTCTATGTTTGCAGAGAAGGCCTGTCACATGCAATTTTTCCTTCAATGAAAATAAAGTTCCCTCAGGCGGAGCTAAATACCTCACAGTCAGTTTACACCATTTCTGAGGCTTTCTTGGCATAATTCAGAAGTCATTTTCTACAGTTTTCGTCATGGATTTTTTTTTGTTTTTTTGTTTTCTCAGATAGTCCCCATTCAGGGACTAACCATGGCTGAGTCTGCTTAGCCAAGGTTTGCTAAATGTTTTAAAGGACCTATCCAATATGAAATCCATAAACATTTAGTTGGAGAGCTGGCATAGCAATAAGCAGTTTATGAATGGATGCCCACAGATTCTTCAGATCATATTAGCTGCACCCCTCCTGCACACACACACTGAGCACTTTCCCCCTGCAACTGAAAATACAAGCTCTCATTAACAAAAATGGAGGATACGAGGCTTTAGATAGATTCCACCAAATTTTTTAAAATCTCATTGCTGAAATGGCTACATCTATTTGCTGAATGGCTTGCAGAACACCCGGCCAACTGCAAAGAAAATGACTCTAATTATTGTTAAAACTGCTCTTCTGTAGCCAATGAAAATGAGACATAATTCTTCCCACAAGGCTGTTTTATAAGGTTTCTCTAAATTGGCATTTAGGTCTCAGAATCAGAGCTCTGTCACTTAATTTCTTGACCAAGTTCTTCTAGGTTTTCTAAGCCCGACTCCAGTAAAATGGGTTCTCAAGCAGAACATTGTAAATTGCCCAAAGCACTTTGGAACTCAAATCCCACCTCTGCATTGTCATTTGGTTCTTCAACATTATGTTACCTTTAATCTGGAGAACAGATTAGTGACTAAGATGTGCCAATGACTGGGTGGTGATTCTATGCCACATTATTACTCCTCCTATTCCACTAGCCCATTTCTAATCTGATTCTTCTATGAAATGAATAGGAGCACTATAGAGAAATAACAACCAATGACATATGCAGGAACAACCACCTTACAGTATATAGACTGAAAAAAGCATATGCTGTTTCAGTGTAAGTCCCTTGTTCATGAACTCTTTGCAGCGTACTAAAATATTTTTTTCCAGATTTTAACAGTTTTATTACCTTATAAGATAAAATGCAAAAATATAAAAGCAAATAGCATGAAACAAAATGGAGGGAAAGGGGAAGAGAGAAATGCAGAGAAGGAGGGGGAAAGGGAGGGGAGCCACTGACTTCCAACTCCCTCTGGTGCAGTAGAATAAAGCATTAACATCAAACCTCAATTTTTCACTTTTCCATAATAGTATAAACTAGCCATTTCTATAACCACAAATGTATTTAATCAGCATTCTATCTAATCATATTCACTTTAAGAATTTTCTGTATTAAAGTATGAATCCTACTCCAATATTTCTTTGGTTTATCACATGTCCACCATAAATGGTAAAAAGTCCGTTCGTTACATTTACAACCTTCATTTGAAATACTTTTATACATTCTGGATAACTTGTCTGGTGTTAACCACCCGCGATACATCATCTTATAGAAATTTTCTTTTAAATTATAATTTAATGTAAATTTTAAACCATCCACATATTCTCCCATTGTTCAAGCAACACATTATATCCCAAATTCCTTGCCCACTGAATCATTCAATACTTTACATGTTCATTTTCCAAATTCAATTTCAATAACATTTATAAACCATAGCGGTAATATCACTACCATACAGTAGGATCTCCAATTCATTTTTAACAAAGTTAAACCCATAATTCTTTTTATCTAATTTAAATCTTTCTTTCAATTGCAAGCATGTAAACCAATGGCAGACATGACCTTCTAACTCTTCCTTAGACTTGAGGGTTTGGTTTCAAAAACATATTTTAAAAATAAAATAAAATCAGAAGCATAGCCCTTGGGGTTTTTTTTATCCACTATGTAACAGGAACAGAATTAAAGAGTAAAAAGAAATGTTATATGAAGCTTCTACATCAGGGTGTCAAACTGGATTTGTTCAAAGGCTGGATCAGCACTGCAGTTCTCCTCCCCGGGCCGGTGTGGGGTGGGGTGGTGGGGAGCTGGGGGTGAGACAGGATGGGCACTTCCTGCAGCATTTTACTGGCCAAAATGGGGTATGTGGGGCCCCTGCACGACCTGTTTTCGGCCTGTTTTTCTGCCATTTTTTGCTAGTGTTTTGGCCCTTTTTTGGCCCGGTTTCAGCCTATTTTCACCAGTAGAGACACTGTGGGCCGGTCCTTTGATATTCCCACTCCGGCCCCACAGGCCAGATTTAAGCACCCCACAGGCCGGATTCGGCCAGCAGGCCTTGAGTTTAACACCCCTGCTCTACATAAAATGTTAGTTATATACAGGCAAGTCTCTATTTACAATCACAATTTGGACAAGACTTTCCATTGTTAAGAATTGTATCCAATTTCATGTGCTTTTTTTTTGCCACAGGTGTTAAGCAAATCATTGCAGTTAAGTGAGTCATGCAGTTGTCAAGGAAATCCGCCATCCCCAATTGACTTTGTTTGTCAGAATACAGTTTAGAAGATGACTGTCAAACTCAATCGTGTCACGGGCCAGATTATGACCTATCATAACGTTTTTTGTTTTTGTGGATCTGGGGTGGGCATGGCCTGCATGTGACGTATCCAGCCCAGGAACTGCCAGTTTGACATGCCTGGTTTAGAATTTGCAAATGGCATCACATGACCCAGGATGCTGCAACCATTTAAATGCATGGAAATTGCCAAATGCCAAATTTTCTTCATGTGATCCTGTGGATGCTGAAACAATCGTAAGTGCGAAGACTAGTTAAGTCATTTTTTTCAGTGCTATTGTAACTTCAAACAATTGTTAAATGAACAGCTGTAAGTTGAGGACTATCTGTATGCATAATAATATGGGGCTTGGGGGTATGAGGGGAAAAATCAGTTTCAGTGTTCTACTAGCCATGTCCATTCGTGCACCCTAAATATATAAAACACAATTATTGGTTAGAAAAACGTAACTGATTGCAGCCCTTCTATGCCTTAAAGGGAATTAGATTTAAACAGCTGAGTCAGTGCACAGGAATGTAGCCTTGTTCCTTGAGATCCTGTCTGTGCACTGAATGCACAATAGGAATGAATACTGCAAAGGAAAGCAAGTTAGATGCCTACCAGCTGAAACATGATTTAGCTTCATCCAAACAATAAGTGGAGCTATCTCATGAGTTGACCAGATGACAACTTTATAAGCAGCCTTTAAAATGCTAAGACACAAAAACATAACTCAAACAATTAAGATTACTGAAGTAACTCATTGGATGGGTTACAGCCTTAATGAAGGAACAATAAAAACTCCATCCAATGATTTCCTTTCTAATGTTGAAGGTTGGCTGCAGGAATCAACAAGGACCTCTAACAGGTATCATTATTGGTGGCTAGTTGGGGACTGTTGAAACATCTTTTACATCAGCAAGGAAGTGTAGATTGGGGCAGAGGCCAGAGTTGAGAACAAAATACCGGTAGCTATTGTGATTACTGCCAGAGTATCTCCACAATCCACCTACTTACCTGCTCAATCTTCCCAGGATCTTCCCTCCCTTCCCCCCAGCTATTAGCCTAAAGTGCTGCTCACCTGATCTTCCCAGCCACATCCTATTCTTCTTCCCTCAACTCAGCTGCCATTGCCCCAGTAAACCACCTGCCCAATTTTCCCAGCCTCCTTTTCTTGACTCACATTTGCTTACCTTTTCTGCCCAGCACCTCCCTTCTCGCACCAGAATCACACCTGCCAGAATAACTATATTTTTCTTTACAAAATTTTTTGACTGGTCCATCATGCGAAGAAGAAAAGCTGCAAAGGAGGGCACGAGGAAAAATATTCCCTTCATGTAGATACAGAGAAAACCATGCATTAAGGTTTTACAACAAATCTTTTATTAACATTACAGTAACATTTATCAAGGTACAAAGGAAAAGAAAGAAAAAACAAGGAGTATCCATAGCAGCAATAACTTTATGGAAAAAAAACAAGGGAAGTGTAAGAAAAAAGAAATATGGATAATTTTAATTGGATATTTGGGGGTTTCTAATCATTTTTCTAAAAGCAAATACTATTAAATTATGAACATACTGCATACTTAACTTTTCAATGTATATATCCTATCTGTCCACTAGATGCTCAATCTAAGTTAGAAGAAAATAGCCCTGGAGGTAGACATGCCTGAGCATAACTGGTTCAGAATTACCCAATGAGTTCCTGTGTCTGAGAGTGGATTTAACGTTGGTCTTTCCCCCCAGCCCAATCCAATAATTAGTATATCACATTGTGATTATATTTATAGCTAATAATGTATTTTATTTTTATGCCACCAGATTTCTTCAATTTGTATTTGAACACTGGTATTTTTTTAGAATTATATGTAGACAACATGGCTGCTACAGTCAGCTGTTTCCCTGGAGTAAATGCTTACCCTTGTGCAAACCATGGCTGTTTGGCTGTTTTTTGCCTATTTTTCAGCCATTTTCAGGCCATTTTATGAGTGAAAACCCACCCGAAAAACTGCACGAAAATGCCCCCCAAAAAACAGCCAAAATGACCCAAAAAACAACCGGTTGTGAGTACCAAAAATGCCCTCTTTTCTCACCTCTGCAGTTCACCTTTGTTGTTAGTTTAGGCTTCCTTCTGTGTTTTAGCTTGTAAGAATTGCATATGTGGCTTTTATTGGGAGCTTGTTCTCCAAGTACTTGGCTACATGATCTGCTTTACCTCAGTATTTGTCTTCCAGTCTGCATCTTGCAGCAGACACCTCATCTTCTCGGTCACAGAATGTTTTTTCTGCCACAACTTTCTCTTCTGGGGTATAGGCCACAGTGTGGTTTTATGCCTAATCATTTTCTTTTTCAGGTAGGTTTTAATATTGCCTACTACATATGCACCACCATCGTCTGTGGAAAGTGAGGTTTTCTTCCCAATGTATTCCTTACTAAAGCCACATATTCTTTATTTTTTTTCTAGCACTTGAGCAAGAACCAAAATAGGTAACATGTGTAATTCTTTGTGAATGAGAGTGTATACATTTCTACCAGGTGTGTCTTTAGTGGCTTAGTAGTTTGGCCTATATGCAATATGCACACTTGGACTGATTTACAGCTGTAAGCTTACATTTGTCCACCCTAGCCCGCATCCCTTTACTAATAACATCTGGATCTCCAGGTTCTGTTTTCGGGCTCATATATTTATGCAATTTGTCTGATTGCAATTCTTCACTGTCTTTTCTTTATCTTCTGCATAATCCAATTCAAATAATTTTTCTGGAGCAATTCTCTGTTCTCAGTTAGGTAACAATGGTTGTCTTTAAAGCTTACGTCACCAGTCTGTATGATATATTGTACTAACCACTGACTTACATTTTAAATGTCTCAGTTCCTCATGTAAAACTGAATATGGTGGTGATATCTTGCTGTTAGCAGAGCAAATGTCTGATACACATTCATTGAGTTCGGTAAATTTATTTCTGTTTGATAAAATTAGAGATTGCTGAAAAATCCAAACAGATACTATTTGATGGCCCATATGCTCCGGCATTCGTTGTTCTATCTCCTATCTGCCTTTTCCTTTTGCTGGGTTTAAGCAAGTCAAGACCTTCGGACAGCAGTCGAACAAGTTTGTATTTTCTCCCTTTCTTAGGATATCTTATAAATGACCAGAGTTATTTGCAAATGAAATGCTTCCATTTTACCCCCCTCTGGCCTTACCAGCAAATTCTTGATTAAAAATTGCATTTTGTTCTTCCGAGTATGTGAATTATAGCTTTCTTGCTTTATTTATTTAATTTTTATTCCACCTTTATTGTTTATAAATAATTCAAAATAGCGAACCTATCTAATAGTCCTTCCTATTTTATTATATTAATTTAATATAATAAAATTCCTATTTTAATATTAACCTGTGAGATAGTTTGGGCTGAGAGAGAGTGACTAGCCCATAGTCACCAGCTGGTTTTTCATGGCTGATGTAAGACACCCCATTTTCTATTAACTCATCTCTAAAACTTCAGCTCTTATTGACAAAGATCCAGTAAAAATTAATAGAAATGCCTAACAATGTAAGTATATAATCTCCCTTTATTTAATCTAAATTCCCCTTTATCCCTCTCTTTAATAATCCAAATCTAATCCCAATTAACAAACATTATTAAAAAATTAAAAAACTATTAAACATTACCAAATATAGTAACCCTTTATTTACAGAAGGCTGCCAGACCTGCTAAATAAGATATATTACAATGCAGGAAGCCATGAGCTAGGGATCCCAGAGCATTGACAGACAATCGGATGGAAGAGCTAATCAAGAGGGAAGAAGAAATGATACATTCTAGGAAGCTGCTTATGACATTTCATCTGCCTCATCCTCTATCCCTATTCTGCAGCCCTAAAAGCATTTTGCACATTGGACTAAAAGAACTGTTCTGGTTCAGGTCTTCCTACACCTGGCTGTATGCCACAACTAATGGGGAAATAAGCAACCCTCTGGCTGCGAGCCCAGAATGCTATCTTAATTTAAACCAAAGTTTGATAGCAACTTACAGATTGCCCGAAAGCCTTGCATACGGCTACGTGAATAAACTGTTGCTTCCTGCAACATTCCCCTCCCATCGCCCCATCTATAAGCTCTCTGGGAGAGGCCAATCATTAACCCTTTGTTTTCTTCTATGCTTCTGAAGCTGCTCTCTCCTCTTCGCAGCCCTACGCATACGCACGTCAGGGACAGCCTCCTTCTGTTCTTCCTCACTGCTCCCTGACTCAGATGCCACCTGGTGGCCAACAGGCCTCTCTAGTCCCTGCTCTGACTCCAAACACCCCCCCCCAGAGTCTTCCTCAGCCTCCAAGGCAGTCCCATAGTGTTCATCGCTGTCAGATTCCACCAACAGCTCAGCCAGCTGCTGTTGGGCCACACACAGAACTAATTCCATAAATCCAAGTATCTTGAGAGCGCATCACACAGCCGATGATGCTCGAGTAAAAGTGAAGAAAAGTGCAAGTGAGGACGCTAATGAAATATCATTGGACTTACCTTAAAGACAAATAACACTTCTTTTATTCTTATTTAAGTATTAAATGCACAAAATAATAAACTACTTTTTTGTATATCTTTTTGTAGGTCATTAGGGCAAAGAAGTGATGTCGACTTGACCATACCCACCCAGTCACATGACCACCAAGCCATGCCCACCAAACCATGTCTCCAGACCTGGTAGTAAAAAAATTTGAATCCCACCACTGAACATAGAGTTATAATTTAGCACTATGACTGGTCCATCTAATCTGAACTGAAGCAAACAAATTAAAGGCAAATGTGAAATTTGGAAGAGAAATAAACATATTATACTGGACTTGTTAAAAACCTAGCTCTCACTACAACGTAGAAAAGCTACAGTGCATTGATGAGGTTACCTAGTTTAGTAATGAAATGTCTGTAAGTCAAAGAGCACCAAGGACTCCTCATCTCAATCCTGAGCTACAAACATCCTCTATCAGAAATGCTAGTTGTAGCAGGAAAAAATAGTCATTTGATTTTCCAGGTTCATAGTTTTACTTAAAACACCAAGATCTTATGTCTTAGTGACTACCTATCTAGCTATTTGAAGTCATCAATTTGTAAATCATTAATTCTGACACAAATTTAAGAGTGTTGATTTTTAATTAATGCTGAGTCTTCCAGTATCTTTCTGCTATAGTAAATTGTATATAATGGCTACAACAGCAAACTTGTTTTTCCAGAATGAAGAATGTATTTTTTTATGCACCAATTATAGCAGTTCCATAACAGATTCTCTACATATCACACTCCCCCACTTATCCTGCTTTCTTTGACAAGGTAGTACCTAGTCACTGTTCTTGATTAATGTGCTACCAAGAGTTAGGCTTAGTCCTAATATTAATAACATTAATTAGGTTGTCAAGAGACAAAGTCTAAAAAGTGAACTAAGCTTGTGCAGTGCAATTTCAAGATGTGCTCATTTATTAAGAATTGCAATCAATAATAAATTAGTAAAATTAAAAGCAGAACTCATGAAAGACTGATCTTTAGAATAAAAAGAATAGAAAATACACAAGAAGACATAAATCCACAAAATGTCAAAACTGTGATAGAATACCTGGAGCAACAATGGAGGAGAGTTTGGGCACTACAGAGCTTTCCCACAGAGGAGCCTGGATTAAGAGACCAAACTGGAAGAGGGAAGAAGCTCAGTGTAGCTCTTACACTATCTCTAGTTAATTAGAAAGTTATAGCTTTAGTCTGGCAAAATTCTGTCCATTAGGTGTAAGCAAATGAGTGTTAATTCATTTTAGTTCATCTGAGCATTTTGGTTTTTTGTTTCCTTTTGGGCCTTTTGTTTCTTTTGACTGGTATGTGTGATGTTGTTTATGTGTCTGTTGATGCTTGGTTTGTCTGGGTGCCAGGCTTCCAGGAATTCTCTGGTGTTTTTGAACTTGGCTTGGTGTAGAAGGCTCACAGTTTCCCAGTTGAAACAATGATTGTCAAGAGACAATGAAAAAGCCAAAAAGGGAACAAAAGGACCAGAAACCTCTTCAAGGTTTGCAATCAACATCAAAATGAATAGAGATTAACACCAAGATTAACATTAGACCAACAATCAAGAAGTAAACAAATGTCCCAATCAGGGAACTGTCAAACAAGCTAACAGTAAACAGCCCAACCAAAGTACCACCAAGATCACTCCCACCAACACTGATAGGAAAAGCCAATAGAATATAACATGAGAGCAAATCCTACTCCCTACTAACACTGAAGATGTTACTTGGGTTAATGAAAGGTCTGCAAGACAACAACCAAACTCAGAAGCACCAAAGACTACTCAATAATTGATTTATTCATGTAATATCATTCTTGCATTTATTTGCTGATTTTGGAGAGTATGTTTCTTAATTCTTTGCTTTTGTTACAACTATTTATATGAGTAAGTGCTTATTCTTACTCTTAAACTTACTCTTTTAAAAATTCAAAGGCAGATAACTTCATTACAGAAGTACTATGCTGAAGTATGATTTAAGACTTATATGAAATGCCTGGAATGATCATTACGCATTTAAGAACAAACTGTCAAAGTATTCATATGCTGCTCAAAATCCTTTTGGAAACATCTAATGGCATGGTTTGAGGGTGGAAACAATTCTTAAGTGCTAGTTACTAGTATTTAAGAATTGTTTCCACTCTTAAACCATGCCACTGAAGCAGGGGCAAAATCCGATCGGTTTTCCTACCAGTTTGGTGTGCGTGCATGCACGCCAATTGCACCGCAGCACAGCACTTTAAACAAGGTTTAAAGGTTAGGGGCTCCAGAGGCAGCAGGAATCATCAAGAAGGCTCCACAGACACTCAAAACAGCTGATTTGGGTGAGTAAAAAAATGGAGCACATATAAGTAAGAATAGGGGCATGGGCGGATGGGCGGGTGGGCAGGGCCCATTTCAAACCTGTACTACTGGTTCTGCCGAACGAGCTAGAACCGGCTGGATTTCACCTCTGCACTGAAGCAACAGTGAAGTCATGAAGGTTGATCAGAATAGGTGGTTTGTTGGACTGGTTTAATATGGAGAAGCATAAAGACAGAGGTAGAACAAAGCAGAAACAGCCTACAGTTTAGGTTCCACTGTGCAAAATCTTAAGGCATTGAAGATTTGAATTGCAGGAAGCCCCAATAGTAGAGACTATATGGAGCTTTGTTGTTTTCCTATCAACATTTCATTACCAGGTTAGAGAATGTAATCACTGCATGAAAACATACAGAACATCAAGAACCCACTGAGAAGAATTCTTAAACTAAATCTGCTCAAATACACATTGGCTGAAGACACTTCTGCAGTTCCTGATAAGAAAAGTAAACTTCTCCCTACATGACATTTCCCAAAATTACTTCAAGACAATTGGAAGTACTTTTAAACAGGACTGTTGCATTAAGCCAACTATCACCAACTCCAGATTTGGTATTAATAATTCTTGGTATAGCATCAAAAGTTTCCATGCAGAAACTGTGCCAAATAAATAAGCTTTTATTAGGACGGCTTTAAATACAACTTGTTTCACAATTAAACTACTGCCTTTAAAATGCAAATAAAGAGCAGTCACATATTCTGCAGTAGCAACCCCAAAAAGCTTTTCAATTTCTAATAATTCTTACAAGGATATTTCAAAACTGGACTACAGGTGTACAACTCACAATAACTTGGACAAGTGTACCTGCCAAATAACTGTCCTATTTCTTCTACCCAACTGATCAGTGGGGGGAAATGAAGAGCAATTTTTTTTTGCAGTTTAGATACCATTTGATTGCAAGTAGGGGGTAAAAGTGACATCTCTCAGGAAAGATTTGACTGATCAGCAAAATGAACTGAAGATTGGAAAGACATATAAGGAACCACTGATGGATTGCAACGTTAGTTGATGTTGTGGTTAAAAAAAACTAAAATACAAACCATTCGTGGTAACTACAGTATGTAGCTGGAAGGTCTGTGCAATTTGTTTTAGAAATACAGAAAACTAAAGACTGATCTTCCCAAGTGAAAACAGGAAGGTTTCCCATGTGAATTTTGTTGAGAAAAAATAGAGTAACTCTCCAAAGCACAGAAGAGAATTAATCAGGATTTTATAGTTAATAAACGCATCAATGTATTTAATTTGATAACAAAATAATTAATGCTTATGAACACAGATGTTTTATAATGAACAATTGGGGCTACTCAGTGTGGGAAGGACCTAACAGTCCTAGCCCATCTAATGTTTGAAATGAAACATCTATTATTGTCTTCCAGATGAGGTTAACTGAATGTAACCATGTAATATCACTTGAAATGAAAGTACAGTATCTCATTTTTTTTCCCACTACAAACACTATTTTTGACATTTTTTCAAATGAATGTCTTTTCAAATTGAAAAGTTAACAGGCACAAGAGCTAGTATAGGAGAAATATTTTTGATGAACCCTTTAAAATCTTTCTATTGTAATATCTAAACCTTTGACACCGAGAACACGTTAATTCCCAATTTTTCAATGAAATGAATTATTGAGTTTAGCTTATTGTAAGGCCCAAGGAACCGCGAATGACATGTGGAGTAACTTCCAAGTAATTTCGTTATTGTGTTTGAATATTGACAGAAATCTTGACAGATTAAAGGACCAATATGCGTAACTGAA
Source organism: Myanophis thanlyinensis (assembly GCA_017656035.1). Lineage (NCBI taxonomy): Eukaryota > Metazoa > Chordata > Lepidosauria > Squamata > Homalopsidae > Myanophis > Myanophis thanlyinensis. Next base: position 11,427 of record JAEANM010023011.1, read on the forward strand.
TTCCTGAATTCATACATACATACATACATACATACATAC
>JAEANM010023012.1:0-11465 GCA_017656035.1 Myanophis thanlyinensis
AATAAAAGTCTTGGTTGATACTATTTATTTATTGAAGCAATGATTAAAGTTGACTCATACAAAACCAGATTTGTATGGGTATCAAATCCTTTTGCAAAAGAGGTTCAGCACTCATTAAATTGCTATTTATAATTAAATCTCTATCATATAGTCCAACTTCCATTCTTTGTACTGGACAAATTTACCTTCACACTAAAAAGACATGATCAAGAAATGGGAAGAAATCCGATAGATTTGGAAGTCCAGAAACTATTTCTATTTTTTTCTCCCCAAACATCTAAACTGAGCCTGAAATTGAAATTTGTTGATTTTTAATTCCTCTTATTTTAAATTTGAGTGTATGTTTCATAGTAAGTGGTCCGGGAGACTTAGTAGTTGATTCAATTAAATAAATAATCTGGCAGACAGCCTGGTTGAGTGGTGGAAGTGAGTGATGGAATCTGTAAACAAGTACTCTTTAAGGGTTAGCATATCCATATATTTTCTCTTCCAGTTTATATTTTCTCTCTCTGAATCTGACTCTGCAAGTGATCTTTAGCTGCAGAACAAGTGAAAGTCAGTTTGTGTTCAAGGAAATCCATAGTTGTCATGGGCACAGTTGATCACCTTTTACTCTACTGATGTAGACAACTGTCATCAGCTTCAAGCATCTTTATATCTGCTTTTCATCTATGCATTGGCTACTACTCTGCAAGCAAAGCAAGTCACCTAAGTCAAACATTAAAAAAAAAAACCAGTGTGAAAAATGTATCTCAGCATCTAGGTCTGAATGTAGCAGCCTAAACTGCAGATTATTTGCCAGAGAATTTTTCAGCACTTCTGATTTACAGAGCAGAAAATAAATGATATTCCTTTCCTTTAATAGAGGAAAAGAAATATTTTAAAACAAGTGTCTAATTAGAAATAATATGAGTTGCAGAAGAGGGAAAAGGGACAAAGATGGACATATTTATTTTTTATTCAATGTAGTAAGAATTTCTTAATTTTATTCCCCAAATGTAACTATGGAGGAGTTGGTATTAGTGATTTTTTTTTCTTACAGGAAATTGTTTTGTCTTGATATCTAATGGGAAATAAAATGACTTTTTATATTTTTTTTCCGCTCCCATAGATTGTAATATTGTGTTTGATATCTTGCACATTCTGATCCCAGCGCCTAAAAATGCCATTGTGTAATAACAAGAGTTAGAACAGTAGACTAGAGCAAGAAACCCTAGCCTTGAATTTGTAAATTTATGACAAATATAATTCTGATAATTAGGATGACTTTGGGAAACTCATTCTGTCATCCTATCTCACAGGTTTGTTGTGAGGGGGGGGGAATCAGTGGGTTTTTTAAGCTCCTGAAATAATGATATGTTTTATAAACTGATTTATATCTACAAAGACATATTGCTGCTTTCATAGAGATTAGTGTCTCATCTTTTTTTAGAAACTTTTTAATCTCTATATGAAAGTTATATTGCTTCTGAAAATTGTAATTGTTTATTAAGAAAAAAAATATTGTTGGCTACTTTTTCTTTTAGGATTTCTTCTTTTAAGTAAGATTAATAAGTAAATATACCATTTTGTTTCTTTTTTTCTCCTGATGTTAAATCAAAACTGCAACAGTAATATTTCTTGAATCCTTAATCAGAGAAAATTATTAAGTTATGTTTGGGCCCGACGTAATTGCATTTTAGCATAATTTCAATGAGTAACTTCAATAATGTGTCAGAGTTCCACACAACATCAGCAATGCATTCAGAACTCCAAAGAGATAAAAATCCTTAGAGTAAGGTTTAATTGAAGACAGAAATGTGTCAAAATTAAAAGGGCTATAGCTGTAGCTATATCCTAGAATAGCTTATAGGATTCCTCAATGCTTCTAGGTTTTTGTGATCAGTCCACACCTGGAATAGCACTTTGCTGCCTTTGAGGAAGTGTCTCCAAGAGAATAGGGACCAGCGAATCACATACGCTTCTTTCTCCCAAATAGCCCATCTCTGTTCCATGTTGGTCAGTTTCTTGTGCCATTTGCCTCGCAGATTTTTGCCCATCCTTGTCCTTGCATGGAGGGGCTTTCCTTGGCTTTGCCATGGCAGTTGGCCTCGCCTATGGGAACAGAACTGGCATGAGATGCTCAGAAGCCCAGTGGCCCAGTTGACCACATCTGTAGCATCTCACTTGCTATGTTGGGACTGCCTTGGTTTAGTAGGCTGGCTCCTGCTTCTTCATAGTTTTTTTCACTGGTTTTGTAGCTGGGGCTTACCTGTGAGAGTAGATCTCTAGGTGCATCACCACGGACAGTTAATACCAGTCCTGGATTCGCTCTGGAGTTCCTCTTATCCTGCAGGCCTTTCTAAGTTCCAGATCCAGGCCCTCTTTGAAGTAGTGGATCAACAGTCAAGCCAATCTCGCAGTTTACCAGTTACCTGGTGGAATTCCCAAATGTACTCAGGGTTCCTGCCTCTTTGCATGAACCCCTTTATCTCCACCTCAGCTTCTTTTTGGTGTGCAGTGTCTTCGAATTGGGTTTGCAATGCTTGCATGAACTCATTTTATTTATTTATTAATTGTATTTATATACCGCCCCATCTCCCTAAGGACTCGGTCATCAAAGTCCTTAAACTCAGGTGCCCCCTGGTTATTTGTTTTGGTGATCCATTCAGCTGCTTCCCCTAAGTTCATCCCTTCTGCAATCACTGACATCATGTCCTGTTTGGTCAGGTAGCAGTGACTATGGGCATTGAATGCCAGGGGACCCTGTCCTGGGCAGTGGGCCTTCAAGGCCCAGTTGTGGTGCTGGGCCACTTCTGGTGGCTACCACTGCTGGCCAGCCTTGTGTGGGGCATCCTTGCAGCCACACTTGTCCCGAGTGAGGAGGTAACATCCCTCTTGGTGCTCCCCAACTTGCCTGAGTCATGAACATGAACTTTGGCTGGGAAAGGGTCCATCCGGCCAGTTGACCAGAGCAAACCTGGGTAGCACTTCCCATGCACAGTTTCTCCAACTGCTCCTGAAGGCTTCCTATCAACACAATGCAGGTGGGGGGAAGGATAGCATGGCATTTTGGGTCTGGTGCTTCAAAGATTGGCTTCTCCCTCCATCCGAACATCAGGTGAAGTGTGGGTAGGTCCCAGCCTCCAGGACAACTTGCAGTCCCAGGTCAGCCACTGCTCCTCCAGATGGAGCTGGCTCCTCTTGGACCAAATCAGCTGTGCTTTTACAAGATTGAGCCCCTTGTAGAAGTTCAGGCCCCATGCCTGTTGCTCCTATGATGGCAGTCAATGTCATTTCTATCAGGCTGGCAGATCTGTCAAGGACCACCAATGCCACCTCTGTGGTGGGTCTGCTGCAGCATTTTTCTCTTCCATCTTCCTTGAGCTCTTTGCACAACCTGAGGGGTCAGGAGAGCACCCAGAGCCCAAGATTCTGACCATTGATGTCGACGAGATGTTTATTTTGTGAGATTCAGGATGATGCCAGGATTCCACACAACATCAGCAACACAATCAGAACTCTAAAGAGACAAAAGTCCTTAGAATAAGATTTTATTGAAGACGTTATATTGGCAAGGACTGGAGAAATCTTGAATCTGAAATTCCTGGGCTTTCTCCACCCAAGTAAAGTGAAAGTTCCTCCCATCAATTATCACATGTCAGCTTCTCACCAATCCATTCAAAAAGACATCAAAGCCCTGCTCCATAGACAGCCCTGCAGGTGCTAATCGAACAGTGAAGATTTTCATGAGAAATATTTAGAAAGACTGTGGAAGAGATAACAGTCTCCGAGTTGGTTCTAACACTCCTCGACCTTGGATACAAATGTGTCAAAACTAAAAGGGCTATATTAATAATTGCAAAAGCACCAACTCATAAAATCACATCATATAATTCTCCTTTAGGCTTGACAACATGCTTACAGGGCATTATGAAATGATAAATTCTCCTTACTAATATTTGGATTTTGGTACTTTCCCTTTGAAACAACAAAGCTAGAATACATGAATCCCATGCAATATTTCCTCTGTCATCAACTTCTTATTGTACATTTTACTGAATTACAGCTTGCCTAAAATGTTGAACCTAGTCATATTTCACACTTCTGTTGAAAAAAAATATATCACTAGTTATTTTGCAGTCCATTAATTCTCCTAAGTTTGTACTGTCAACTTGATTTATAAATGTGTATATCTTATTTTTTTTTCCTTACAATGATTTCATCCAATATTCTTTTCAGTGTTTTATTTTGTGATCAATTTATTACAAATTGTAATATTACCACACAAAGTTTTAAAGCCTTTCAAAATCCCTCCACCTTTGGAGAAGGTCCCAGGGGGAAGTTGCTGTACATGACCTACTTTAGCCACAACAAGAATTAACACTAGCATCACAACTCTACTTGAAAAGTTGAGCACCAGTACTATGAAGGTGATCGAGATACATCAATACAAAGGAATACAAGCTGTATCTAAGATATGGATATTGATGCCTGCAATGGCTGTAGTTTTATTGCTATGAGCCAACACACAGTGTGAACTAAAAGAAGAAAAAACAGCTCAATTATGGCCTTAAATGGCAGGTACACTGTAATAGGATCTGGAGGTGACCTGACTGTTAGACAGGGCTGGTGTGGGGAGATCTTTAGTGTAGTCTCATTGATAGAGTGAAGTATATACCATAAGTGTTGAGACCTGGAACAAGGGCAACAACTATTTTCTTAGCTGCTATAGGACATGCTGTCACAGTAAATATAAAGTAGAGAAAGAGAAAAAAAGAAGTGGATAGTCAAAGTTTGTTGCTGGACCTGAAAGAGACACAGGAGAAAAGATGAAAAGTGGAGTCAGGTGTACAGAGCAAGTGTTGATTTCTGTCAGTTGTGAAAGGGCAGAAGGGAATCATCTGCCAAACAAACCCTGATTTTGGGGGAAAACTGGACAGAAAACCTGGAAAGAGCTTCTTCTTCCAATGCAGAACTGATGGTGTTTTAGCTGATCTGGAAGAAAGTCAAGCAACACTGAGCCCACTCCAGTGATCCCAGCTCCTTCTTTCCTTCCTTCCTTTTTTTCCTTTCCTATGAAGCCTAAAAGGAAAGAGGAAGACAGAGAGAAAGGGAGGGAGCAGAATAATTAGAGGTCAGAAAGTGACTCACAGGAAGACATGAGAAGTAACCTGATGCCTGAGCTCTACCAGGTTCACTTACTCTTCTGTGTTTCTGTGTCCATTGCCATCTTTGGTTTGTAGTATACAGTACCTCCAGTCAAAAATGAACCACATGAAGAGGCCAGAGTAGACATATTATTTAAGAGTGTTCATTTATTCATGTCATACTGTATGTTTCTAAAAATAAGGAATGAAGCTATTTATTAGGCCTGAGTGAGGAAGATATTTTGAATTATAGAGATAATATTCTTCACTTTGTTGAGGTATACTTTATTAATGACTCGCTTCTCTGGTGGCCACCTCTATTGAGGTTCTTCAGCATTTCCATTAGTACTGCCCATTGGAACCACCATTGAAGGGTGTTGTTGGCATAGCAGAGTAAAGCAGGATATGGCTTTGGGCTGCTATTTAAAGTGACACCTGTATCCTTCCATGAAGCAGTTTTGAAGGAATACTATACTGGAAGTATTACTAAAGCAACATATTCCTTTAAAGCTTTGCACAGATCCAAAGTACATTTGGTATTAATTTTGTGAATGAGAGTTTCCTTTTTGGAAATTAAAGTGAGTACTAGTATTGGAGAAAATGTTTAAACTTCCTTCTATATAGGACTTGTGATTAATTATTATCTTTTCTGTACCATCTATTACTTTTCCAAAAACTGATATTTAGTAACTTCCTCAATACCCTAGACCGAAAACTGTTCATGCAGACAAACACACACAAACACACACACATACACACAGAGGGAGAGAGAGAGGGAAGGAAAGAATTACTCTCTTTTTGAAGGAGAGTTCCTTCCTTCACAAAAAAAAAAAAAAAAGCAACAACCCTGAAAAAATATGTCTTTTAAAGTTTAATCAGGGTTATTAATTCATGCAGATTTCCTTTCTGTGTCCTACCATTGCACCTGTGCTTATAATGTTGATCTCCTGCCCTAGAAATGTCTTCTAATTTTAGCTTTCATCTTGATGTACAGAATCTTGCTGTAGTTTGCCACCTGGTGACTGGACATTATTTTGGATAAGGAACCATCTGTTCTAATAAATGTTGTATATGCAGGTCAAGATGTCAACCCTGCTAATGTTGTGTGGAACCCTGACACAAGGATCTTACTTGTACAAGATCAGGCAGAGAATCGACAGATCTGCCAGTCTGAAGGATGTCTGACTCTCCAGCTTTTGTAAGTCCTCACAGTCCCAGCTTATACAGGCATTGAAGACAGCAGCATCAAAGGAGTACAATCTCTCCATTTATTTCTGGGAAGTATATATGGCTTCCCTCACCTTTCTGTGGATCTGTGCCGATTTATTGTATCATGGTAGACATCTGCAGGGACATCCAACTTACATTTAGCAAGTAAAACTGAATTGCTTTTTTTATGATTTGTAATATTTTGCTTTGAGGTTGTTTTTGTCGTCTCCCCATCTCCCCACCCGATATAAAATATATTTATACTGTGTTTTGGGTTAGAGTTCATAAATATTGTAAAGTACATCAACTTACTGAACCCTTTTGGAATCATTCACACATGGCAAATAAAGGCAAGTAAATTATCTATTGAATGAGAATCAATTATCTTCCTTCAGTGTGGATCATCCAAAGGGCTCAATATTCAATTTGGTTAATTATTTTTTTTAATCATTTCATACCACTGTGCTACTACATTTTTTGAAATGACACCATTAGTATAGTGTTTACAGTTCAAGGGCAGGATGCTTTCTATTTTCTGTGTAGTACTCTAGCCTGATTATACTGTTATAAAGCACTTTATACAAAGTTCTGAATAACTTTACTTCAAAGTCCTTTCAAAAGAAAGCAGAATTTTCTTCTGCCCATAGGCAGCCCACAAACAGCACAGATAAGCTGTTTTTTTGTCTCTGCTCTTTAGTATCTCTTACTGAAGAATATATAGACCCTAAAACAGAGAATACTATATAAACATCATAACATGGACCTATTGATAGCTTTATTGTATCTCATATCTGCATTTATCTACCGTAATTTCAAAGCTGTTCCACAAAATACTTTATTGTACCAAGTTTTGAAATACCTTCTTCAAACCTTCTTTTTATCTAGCCTTATTATCCAGCTTCTTTGGATGAACTTACCCTTTAATGTTATACAGTACAAGCAGAAGAAAAACCTTTCATTACACACATCTTCCATACAATGTGTTATTCTACTATATATCTCCATGAGATTTGTGCAGGATGATGTAATGATTTTTTTTTTTGGGGGGGGGGTAGTCATTTGCAAACTTTGTCAGATTTTTGCTTTTCATTTTCTGTGCATCCTCTTCATTTTTTAAAAAAAAAAGTGTTTTGTGAGATGAAGTAATTGGGCTTTGCATTTCTTCCAATTATCAGTCTATAAAGGAGAAAAGAAGGAAAAGAGGTCATGACACACCAACCTCTGAATTTTTCCAGAGTAGACTAGCCAGATGATCAATCTTCAACAGAACTTTCATTTCTTTAGTCTCACAGAAGGTGTCCTTGGACCAGAATTTAACTGTAAATCTCCACCACCTGACGTGACATAATTTAATTAGCTACTCAAACTCAATAAAGATCTCTCAGACACTCAACACAGCCAGATACATTTTTATTGCAAGTAAACTGAACACATATTGGGCAGCTAGTTGCCCCTTGCCAACATAAACATACAGTTTTTCTCATATACTCCTTTCAGCTTAAGCCCTTTGTTTCTTGTCCCAAAGGTGCTTTTTCAAGAGGCAACAGGACTTTCTTTTCTTCTTTCTTTTTTTTTTCCCCAGAAAGTCCAGTTGTCTCTTGCAAAAGCACCTTTGGGACAACCATGACCTGGGTGACTGAAAATCTCTGTAGACACCCTTTGTTTCTTATTCCCCTAATTGCTACATTTTATTTATCAAATTTAGGTACTGTCCCTTTCACACTCAGAAAAATACTTTTGTCTTGTGCTTCACAGCTGTGAAGTTGAGAAGTTTTTGATTATTGATACAATTGACACCTTTGTCCCGAGAACTGTTAATTCTCAGTTTATTTCTCACAATTAAACAACATAAATAGTAAAGAATCTCTTAAGTGTCCAGAAAAACCTCAAATGTTGACAGCCTTTATAAATATTCCTCTGTCTAAATGTGTTGTTCTGAGACAAAAAAAAGTTTACATACAACTAGTAGGATAAAGGTTTACTTAGATATATTCAAGTTATTTGGGGAATAATACATTATTTTTATAATATTTTTTAAACTTGTATGATGCCTGACTCTCAATGATCCTTGGTAGCATTAAAGTACACTAGAAAACTTATACTTTGATTTTCCTGGCCAAAATTTGAGTTTTCTCATGGTTATAAATTTAACCTGATTGAGTTACTGTAATTTTACCTCTCCTGTCTAGAATTAATTTGAATTTGGCTTCCCTTGTGAATGTCACATACTTACAGAATAGAATACTAAAAGACTTCAAGTTCCATAGTTTCCATTCAGTTGGTTATCATAGCTAGAAAAGACTTAGTTGCCCCCCCCCAAAAAAAAAATTCAGCCCATGGGTCAGATGCATCACACAATGGCCACCCCCAGTTTAGCAAAGGGGGAAAGTCATGATATATCACATGACTACACCGTGACAAGTCAAGTTTGACTTAGTTTAAATTATAGCCCTTACATCTGATGTCATAATAATTAAAAATTGGTGCCTGAATAGGTTGCAAAGCTGATAATAACTATTGCCTTGTTTTAATTGATTTGTAAGTCCTTTCCTTCTGAAAGGTAGAATATATAGTAGGATTCTGTTCTAGTTTGAGAATCATTTTCATGTCCTGCAAATTGTTGGCATGTCCTCATGATGTTCCTTTTATTTCATTTCCAGCTGGTAACAGAGGCAACTTAAAGTCACAGTTAGTTTTTTCAGGTATAATGTGGAGTATTCCCACTTCTTCTGACCCTATTTTGGCATTTGGAATGATTTTTCAATAATTTGGGTGATGACATGATCAGAATAACTCCTGCTGCTGCAGACACTTTCCAGAATCCTTTGTTTATAGGAAACTGCCCTCCATGGTCTTTCTGGCTTGGTTTTGCCGGAGAGTTGAGACATATGGCATCTGCAGAAGCATCTGCCTGCATAATGCCTGATTGGTGCCTCTGAAAGTATTGGTAAGACATTATGTGGGCTACTTATAAAAATAGGTTCAGTATAAAGAACCTATTTAGTATAAAAAAAACCTAGCTCTCTGGAATTGTATGTGTTACATAACGTCCATTTATGAATGTTTAACACCATTTTGCCCAATTCATAGGTACATCTGGGTGCTGTAAGACACCCAGCTAGTGCTGCCATTCTCTTGTGACAGTAGTTGAAAACAGAGCTTCCTTCTGATTCATTGCTGATTTTCATCACATAACCCTCCTCAAGTCCTTTTAGCTCAACTGAAAGGTCATAGGCCATAGGTCACAGGCCATAGAGAAGGAGAAGCATGGCATGAAGTAGGAGGAACTCCCCAATTTTCTTCACAGTCCTTCCTCCCACACACCTTTGGTTTGTTGAATAATTTTGAAAACAGATTAATGTTTTAAAAATATGTTTTAAAATGTTTTAAAAGTATGTCCAGAAAAAACTCCAAATGACAGGCCACAGGGTTGAAGTTTGTGGGTGCAGTTGCTTGGCAAATGCTGAATCTGTCATTCCAAAGACCAGACTCTACTCACTAAGCCCAGCTCCCACATGAAGGGGCTGAATGTTTCTCCCAGTGTCAGGTAATATTCAATGGGAGGTGGGAAAAATGAAGCCAGCCAATTCCACCAGCTGCTGCCTTTCATTTGTCCCACATTAATACTACAAGGGTAGTACCACCTGAGGCAGAATAAGGCTCAGCCATCAGTGCAACATAATTTATAGCAGCACAATTTATGGCAGCACAATTTATCCCAGTACATTTTTCTTCCAACTCAAGGACTGGAGGATGGTTTGTTAATAGAATGTAAACTCCAAGCCCCCATTGAATAGAACTATGCAGGTGTTCTGATTTTCTGGGTAGTTGTGGGAAACTAATATTGAATCAGAAACTATGCCAGACTTATCTGAACAAAGGGGTAATGTCTTTCTAAAACCCTACTGCTAGGTCTTTCAACATTGACTCAGTTCATTCTAGTAAGAAGAGAAAACAATGCAATACAAAGATTAGCAATACAACTTAGGTTTGTGTATTATAAAACCTGTGCAAAGAGACACTTGGCTTAAGAAATTTTCTGTTATGCAAAAATAATTGTGCCTGCTCCAAAGAGTTTCAACTCAAAAAGCTTAGAGTTTGGAGAAGGGACACTATATTGAATCCACTTCTCCTTTCCTCCATACATCAATTGTTCACTGGTTTGTCTATAGGAGAGTTGTCTTATCCAACAAACATATAGACCCAAAATAAATGCATAAGGTAACCTAAGATCAAAGTGTTAGGAAGGGAAAAATAGATTGTTGAATAATGAAACCAAAATTCCCTTTCAAGGTGTCTAAAATCAAGAGTTCTTTTGAGAGGTAAGTAAAAAATTATGACTACATTGCAGATAATATGTTCAAATATTAGACTTAAACACAGATATGACAAGTGTCAAGGTAAAAATGCTGAAAGAAAATTAAAAGAAGAATATATAGTACATTTTTCCTAGCATTCTTAAATATCTTCGAGAAGATTAAAGGTATATTTGAAACTAAGGAAAACAAACTGTTCAGAAGCAACAAATAGAACAGTGTGACAATGCTGGGTTAGTGTCAGCATCAAGATATGTTTGTCTTTGTTAATTCAGTTAATCTTCATGTACGTTAGGCTGCAAGCAATTGGCTGATTTATCTTCAAATCTGCTCATGGTTAATGAAGGCATTGCCACCAAATTAGAATTAAGCCCCTGGATCATTCAGATTTAATTATTTCCTGCTGTGCCCTTTCTAGTTCCTTGAAATTGGCATCTTCTGAAACACTGGTTCATTGGCAGTATTGTTCTCCCTTCTGTTTTTTCTTGGGTTAAAATACCCAAAATCTTGCATAGCATATATATTGAACAATTCAGTACATTTTACAACTGTGATCATTTACTACATAATAAAAATATGGCTCCTTTCTTTCAAGACAGATATGGTTGAATGTCAAAAGCTAAAGCTGAGTGAGAACTGGACCACATATGTGACACTATCCCACCTTTTCCCAGTCTCCATACATTCCCCCAACCCCAAAGCCAAACAAGCTGACACACAGCAAGAACACAGACCCAGACCAAAGCCCAGAATGCTACATCACAGCCACCCACTCAGGACATTACCCAAGCTGTTACAATACAAGAGGCTA
>JAEANM010023013.1:0-11465 GCA_017656035.1 Myanophis thanlyinensis
GAACAGAACAGAACAGAACAGAACAGGAGGTCTTCTAGTCCAACCCCTTGGTAAAGCAGAAGATCCTATACCATTTCAAACAAACAACTGCCCAGTCTCTTCTTAAAAACCTCCAGTGATGGTACACCCACAACTTCTGAAGACAAGCCATTCCACTGATTGATTGTTGTCATTGTCAGGAAATTTCTCCTAGAAAAAAAAGTATATATGAAAAAGAACCAGATGTTTACATTTTAGAAGTCACATCTGCATATCAACCAGTTCTTGTCACTGCTCCGTCAACATAGATGTATAATCTTAGTGTGCTCTGCACCCAATCATAACTGAGCATTTATTTCTGATTATTATACAATTTTTTGTCACATATCTCCATCTCTTTTCAGAAACATGTACTGTATTCTATTACAAGGTTACTTTCATTTAGTCTCTTCCCACCCCTAAAAATCAAACTGATAGCAATCATATGATTCGTTCTATTCACATAACAGCCAGCCACATGTCCTCCTCAGCATTACATTCAGCTATTTTCAGCACATTCACACTTATAATAACAAATTCTTCCGATATTCATACATTCATCCAGGTATTCTATGATTTCCCAAGTGGGTACCTAAATGTAGAAATCCCAGAATATCAAAATATGAATGTCCATTCTTCTCACTAAAGCACCCCACAGTTATACACTATTATTCACACATATTGCAACAGATTGGTGGGGCATCTTATCTTTTTCAAATGGGCAAAATACTGATTTTTTTTTTATTAAATTTTGGAGTGATATCTAGAAGAAGTACAGAATGCAAAACAGAACTGTCAGTACATGTTTGTGTCTGTGCGTGCGTGTGTGTGTTTCTGTTTCTGTTTGCAAACTCTCCTGAATGTGAAATTGTTTTAAAGTTCCAAATAAATTACCTTTGCTCAAAGGAAATATGTGATCTGCTCATCTTCATATTTATGAACAGTATGAAATCAATACATGTATAGTGCCTAATAATAGGAGGTAAGAATATAATGGCACTGGCAGGCAATTTGCCATGACATACTGGCTGTAAGAACTAAGAATATTAAATGATGTTTCTTCTGTGCAATTGTGTTTTTTTAAATAGGAACTGTGCTAAAATTATTTATTTGTTTGTTTGTTTATAGTTTCTTTTATTCCATCTTTATTATTTTTATAAATAATTCAAGGTGGTGAGCATTCCTGATATTCATTCCTCATCCTACATATAGTAATACTTAGTGTAAGAATTCAACATATATATGTGTCTACATCAATACATGAATCAATAAATAATTTAATATTGGCATGATTTCAGACTGCTGATACTAATAGTGTTCATTTTTGACAGCATATATTCAACTTATAGAACACACTGATGATTAAACATGTATTTCAGACAGCTGTCATATGCTTTACCTTTAGGTTATAGTCCTTTAACTTTTAACAAGAAATGTCTTTAACTGCACAATTTCTAACTCAAAACAAGGATTCCTTTCAAACAAGAAATATTTATTTGTCCTTTCATTTGGGATTTTATTTGTATTTTGCATTCAACGTGTGATACAGTCAAACAAATGAATAAAGCCATATAAAATTACAATTTAAAACCATAAAATGGCACCACAGCTGTTCATTTGCCACAGAAAGAAATATTTGCCAGGAGAAATCTCATTCTATAGATACTATTAGAAAGATGTGATTGGTGGTTTACTGGAAAGGTAAGGATCAATTACACATGGGATTTAAAAACATGACAGAAATAGACTAGGTTTATTATTAGGATAGGTGCCCTTGGCTACTGCCATCTGTTCAATGCCACTATGAAAGGATTTTGCAAAAAGTAAGTATAAGGAAGAATCCATATTGCTATCAAAGGTTCCCCAGAGATCCATTTAAAGATGCTTTACATATGAAAGACAGTTAAACTGCTGAGCCAAGCAAATTAACACTGGAAAGTCAATGAGGACTGAATGTAGCACAGAGAATGCTTTACAGCTAGGTTCTCTGCAAAGAACGGGGAAAACATTGACCCATAGATACAGGCTGAGTCTGATATTCTATGCTCAAAATTAACAACCTGTTGCAAATTAAAATTTGGCAGCCTAATGTTTACTCTCGGAGACTAATCTTTCTTTCTTGAGACTGTTTTGGGAAGAGATCCAGTCGTATAAATGTCAACAAATACCTTCCGTTGTCTTCCACTGGACTGATTTTCCAGTCAGAGATAATTGCAGATAAAACCCAGCCATTGAAACAAATGGGAATACCCCATGTGCTGCAACTATTTTCACTTCATAAAACAATAATATTAGCAATTTGCAGAATTTTTTTTTTAAATGCTTGGGTAACTGGAGACTCCAGTATCAGGAAGAAACCAAATTTAAATGGTGAAGTGCATGGGCATTGCTACATAGCCTATATGAACAATGAATTAAAATGGCCAGTTTTCTGGCACCAGAAATGTCATTGACTTTTCTGCTTGCCTCTTATATTCAATAAAGACCTACTCCTAAACTTATGTGGCTGCCATAGCCTAGCAGTGAGGGACTCCTTTCTCTGTCTTTGTGCCCTAGGTGGAACAACCCCATTTTTCATCCTTTATCTGATCCTAAGATGTGCTTTATCCTGACTTCACTTGCCATTTGGCATGTGATCTGGCAATCCAAGACAGGGTCACATTTTTTTTCCTTACACTGCCGGGTTGAAAATGAGAGGAGAAGAATAAAAAATAAAGAAGAAATTGGGAGCAAAAGACAAAGCTATAAAAAGACAAAGAGAAGGGCAAGAAGGGAGAAGAGGAAGAACATCCTCTACCTACTTTTGACATTGGCTGCGCAAAGCAGAGTAATATCTTTTCTTGGCAGTGCCTCTGTAATAACTTTTTTTTAATAAGAAAGAAGACGTATTGTTTTAACCGGCTCATTTCCTAGACAAAGGTGTCAAAGGGAAAATCAACTTAATATATACTTATATCTCTCCCAATATTAAAAAGCCAAAAAAAAAGATAGTTTTCTGCAGTAATTGTGATGATGAAGTGCTTTCCTTATTTAAGATCTAAAGTTGTTTGGAAGTTATCCACAATGATGTTGAAATGTGCTGCACTTCTGTTCCTCTTTTTCTTTTGCAAAAGAGACGCATCTAGAAAAAGCTCACCATGCTGTCACTGTGATCTGTCCAGCGGGGCTGCTGATGCTATGAAGGATTAGGTGTCTTCTGTCCATTCAGTGGCATTAACTCTGTCTGCTGTATGGAGACCTATGGCTTGCTGCTATGGCAAAGTTGAATGAATGCTCTACTATATAATATGTAGAAAACCATGAAAAGGCTGTCCTTGTCTAATATTCTGCTTGAGATGCCAATGTTCTATATTTCTGAATTTCATCTGGCAAACCTCAAAACATGGTTCAGACTAGTCACATCTGCTAGCACCTCATTGAGAACTAGCTCTTAGATACGGATTCAGTTTAAGGATTAGCATTGAATAACAAAACAACCCCCAGAAAAAAAATCATATCATCTTTCATGACATACGACCATAGAAGGCAGGCTCCATTGCAGTTGTATATGGAGGACTATCAATTAAATTAAATTAAATGTCTACATACAGTACCTTCCCGACGTCAGGGTTCCAAGTAACATCTCCACAATAATCAAAACTCTAAGGTTGTAGTATTCCTCAAAGTATAGGTTTATTAGAAACATCATATTAGCACATCTGGGGAAAACCCAAATCTGAATTCCTGTGTTTTCCCCACCCAAAGTAAAATCAAAGTTTCTTCCCCCAAGGTGTCACATGTAACATCCTTCTCCAATCCCATCCAGGGTGAACCAACGGTCACCCTCAAGCACTCCCTCCACAGCTGTTGGTGCAATGTGTTTGGTTCTCACGGGAAAGAATGTTATTATGATATCACCCCAAGCAACTATCTATCCTACCTCCCCTCCTCTACCATTTAGTGTGGCAGCCCTAAAAGAAAACAAAAGAGAAGAGAGAGGGAAAAAATCCAAAAGTTTATTTTGCGGTTAACACCAACTGTCATGATTTGTACAATGTGTTGCATGTAGCATGTCAAAAAATTGCTTTGATTGCAATTCATTTGACCTCTTGATCCTAAAGTGATAGATCCCACAAATAAGTAAATTAAGTAAGTAATACTGAAGCAATATTTGGTATTACCTAGTTCTGAGTCAAGATATATATTTAAATACTTACTTATAGCTAACAAGGGTTGAAGCAGAAGTAATTGCCCAATTGATCCAAACGTCGTGGTCTAAGAAGCTTCTTTCCTTGTCTGCAAGATACTCTACGAAATTTTGCTTTGTAGATTAAGTACATTTCTAAGGACCATTCAGTACCTCTGTGCTTCTTGGATGCCATCATCATATTGCGATTATTTATAATACATATTATTTTTATTCTCTGGCTGCAATGCAGCCTTCTGCAAGTTTTCTAATGAGGGTCTAACTTTAGTTGTAGTATTTGTATTAGAGCTGAAAATCTCTTTACAAAAAGTACTAATAATGTGTAATCTTTAATGGAACTACACCTACTGTACATGGAGAGAAGTAAGCAGTGGGGTATCCCAAGGTTCTGTCTTAGACTCAGTACTTTTCAATATCTTCATAAATTATTTAGATGAGTGAATAGAAGGAGAACTCATTAAATTTGCAGATGACACCAAGCTGGAAGGAATAGCCAGCACCCCAGAAAATGGGCTCAAGATCCAGAAGGATCTCAAATAAGACTTGAATACTGGCCCCTATCTAACAAAATGAAATTCAATGTGAGAAAAGTAAGATTTTACACATAGATGAGAAAACCAAATGTATAGGTATAGAATTAGTGGAACCTGGCTCTATAGCAGCTACTATGGGAGAGATCTAGGAGTCTTAGTAGACAACACCTTGAATATGAGTCAGAAGTGAGTTGCAGCTACCAAAAAGGGCAATGCAATCCTAGGCTGTATTAACAGAAGGGCAGAATCAAGATCTTGTGAATTGTTAGTACCACTTTATAATGGCTTGGTAAGACCACACTTGGAATATTGCATCCGATTTTTGTTGCCACAATATAAAAAAATATGTTGAGGGTCTGGAAAGAGTGCAGAAAAGAGCAATAAACATGATTAGGAGGCTGGAGGCTAAAACATATGAAGAATTGTTGCAGGGATTGGACTAGTGAAAAGCATTAGGGATAACATGATGGCAGCATTCCAATATTTGAGTGTCTGACATAAAGCAAAGGGGATCAACCTATTTTCCAAAGCACTAGAAGGCTGGACAACAAGCAATGGATTGAAACTATTCAAGGAGAGAATCAACCTAAAACTAAGGAGAAATATCCTGACTGTGAGAACAATTAACCAGTGGAACAACTTGCCTTCAGAAGTTGTGGGTGCTCCATCACTGGAAGTTTTTAAGATGAGATTGGACAGCCATCTGTCCAGAATGGTATAGGATCTTCTGCTTGTGCAGGAGGTTGGACTAGAAGACCTCCAAGGTCCCTTCCAACTCTATCATTCTGTTATTCCTTAAATGTGGAAACTGATTGCTCAGTAGCTGGATCAAATATTTGAAGCTTGTTTCTAGATCTTTATTTACCATATAAACTGTCTTCCCTTAGAAACATTTTTCCTTTGACACTCTTTTTTAATGATAATAAAGACAAGGAGATGAGTCCCAATGGTGTCCACTATAACAAAGAAAAGCATATTCTAAAGAGCTGGTAACACCACAGAAAAAAATCCTCATCAGAGTAACTATAAGATGACAATGCCATGATACTTAAATAAGTTTTTTTTTTTTTAGGGAACATGTAAATTCCAGATCATTTCCTTTTTAAGAAAATTTAAACTTTAGAACTTTTTATTTTCTGGCTGCCTCAGTTTCATGTGAAATCAGCATCATAATGGTTCTTGCTCAATGGAGCTACTTCTTCTAACCTAGAAGAATGACTTGCTGAATGGACTGATAAAACCGAGGACATTTTCCTAGAAGTAAGTGCTTGTACAATAGTAATATCCTAGCTGCTAGGGCCAAATTAAATGTGACATTTGTCACATACTGTCTTCACTTGCATCATTGTTTAACACAAATCATCAAAGTAGGTGAACCAATCCATAGTGTGCATTCTCCACAGCACTTTCTACTTGTAGTGTGGAGGGGGATTAAAATTTTGCAAAAGAGAGCTGTCTATCTTGTGCAAACATGCTTGACTCTAATCAAGCCAACAGCAGGCCATGTCCACGTGGAAGAGAATTGAGGGAACTGGGCAGTCATGAGCTGGAAAAGGGGAAGAAGAAAGCCAGAGCAGCCACTTCCTATAATCTCTATCTAGTAGTGTAGAAGGTGATAGCTGTAGTTCAGCAAGATTGATGCCAGACCCGGTGAGGTAGGCAGCTGTCACAACTGCTCCGACCCTCTTTTTATTTGTTTTAGTTTTTTCCTAACCAAATTTAATTATAATTTAATCATAATTTAAATAACTTTTAAACAACCCTTAAGCAACAGCTAAGCAACAGTTAAGCGACTGTTAAGCAATGTAAATCGGCCGAGGCATGGCCCAGGAGGAGAACAAAGGACAGAGTTAGAGCTAGAGCTAGAGAAGATGGCGTCGGGATGACAGGCTCAGGAGACTGGGGCAGGCTGAACGGTGGAGGAGGAGGCCTTGAGGAGGAGGAGGAGGCCTTCAGAAGCTGCTGAGACTCTGAGGTGGAGGACCTGAGGGATTGCTGAGGCGGAGGCTGTGAGAGACGCTGAGGTTAAGGCAGTAGCCTTGAAAAACAGCCGAAGATTGAGAGGATCAAGACCTGCCGTGGACACCTAGGATAGTGGCACCGGATGGACACTGGTCATAACAGTAGACATTGTGTTTCATCTCTGTTCCTTCTCCTTCTTTCTCTACTTATGTTCACTTCCCTCTAATTGCTCCCTATCCCTATCCCTATCCTTATCCTTCCTCCAGACTATTCCCATTGCTTTCTTCAATTTTTCAGTTGCATAAGTATTTCACTGCATGTCATATATGTCTCATGTATGCGACAAATAAAGCTTGAACTTGAACTTGAAGTCCAGAGATGGTAACAGCAAAAATTCAATTGACTTCAGTTCTGAATTTGCTTACATCTTGCCGAACTAAAGCTATACCTTTCTACCCTGAGATAGTATAAGGCAGGGGTGGGCAAACTTTTGACTCGCAGGCCACATTGATGGGCTCCCCCCCCGCAGCCCCCCCACCCTTACTCCCCCTCCCACAGCCCCCCTCCCCCACGTGTCTTTGCAGGCATAGGATGCTGAACACAGCAGCCATGAAGAAAAAGGTAAGAGGGTGGTGGGCAGCGAGCGGGCGGGCGGGTGGGGGCAGCTCCGCAGCGGCAACGCCAGCTCTTGCAGCTGTGGAGCCGCCCCCGCCCGCCCACCTGCCGCCCACTTACCTTCTTCTTCATGGCTGCTGCATTCTGCATCCCACGCATGCAAAGACACGCAGGCATCAGTGGCCTGTCCCGCTTCACCGGTGGCACTAGGGATACGCTGCTGAGGGAGGCGTCAGTGAGGGCGAACTTCCCAGTCTGCGCCAGAACTAGTTTGGCGGGCTGGATTAAAAAGCCCAACGGGCCAGGTGTGTCCTGAGGCCGTAGTTTGCCCATGTCTGGTATAAGGTCTTCTGCTTGAGCAGGGGGTTGAACTAGAAAACCTCCAAAGTCCCTTCTGATTCTTCTGTATTCTGATTCATATACCTGACTAGATATATTTTAGTATCTAAATGAAACAGTTAGGTGAGATCATTCATAAATTCAGGGTTCAGTATCAGTACAGGTAGTCCTCAACTTATCGCTGGCCATTTAATAACCATTCACAGTCACAACAGCCTCAGAAAAAGATGCTTTATGATCCATAAAGCATTTCCAGCCACCGTAAAACACCCACCATCCCAGGTCATATAAATACATCTGAGGTGCTTGGCAATTACCACCCATTGCCACCTGTCCTACAATCATGTGATTACCATTTGTAATCTTCTCTGCTAGAGAGTCAACAGGGAAGCATGCAAGGAAAAGTTACATGTGGAGGGGCTGTTGGATTTTAGGTCTATTCTCCCAATGCACAGAGAGATGTCTCTTTCTACCCTTCCCCCTCCATGCTGGGAAGGGAAATTATCTTGTGCACGGGAAGAACAGACCTCAAATCTGACAAAACCCTGGTGAACCCCAGTGCTCTGAGCTTTTCAATATGTTGGCATTTGCTAATGTTTTCCCTCCAAACACCAGCATTCTCAAAGATTCAGACCTCAAAAATCATGCATAACAGCTTCAATGGAATGCACTTTAATCATTTATTGCTAGGTTTAAATGTTCTTATTATTGTAGTAATTGTTTTGATTCAGTTTTGTATTGATCTGGTGTGTTTCCAATTTAGAGAAAAAAAACCTGACACCTTTGTTTCCTGAAAATTGATAAACCTTGGGTTGTTTGTGCTATCTCAGGCAAAGTTTGAAATCAAATGACATACGGTTCAAATTAAAACCTCAGGATTACATTTATTACTCTGTAATGCTGCTCTTAATATGATTCATAGCATTCGATAAAACCCACTGATTTGGGAGTGATTACAAGAAGTTCCACATGAGCAACCCTCTCAGGTTAAGCACAGATTTTTTAAAATGCAGCATGGGTTCTTCCTCTTATTTTTGAATATAAGCCTAGCTATTATGCTAATTTAGACAGGCATCTTAACAGATGTCACATCAGATTGTGCTTTTTTTTCCTCATGGGCAAATTCCCTAGAGATGGTGCCATCCCCCATCTCCTAGCATGCTGTTGGCATAATCAAAACAAAGCCAGATCAGCCCTACTGTTAAGCCATATTGCTCTTTTGGGGAGATGGGTGGGGGATGCTGCTTCTTTTGCCAGCAGGGCTAATAATAATTTTTAAAAAGCATCAGCACCTTCCCATCTGTTATCATACACTCTCCTTATGTGGGCAGCAAATAAAGACCCTGGCTGTTTTAGAGAATGTCACAAGTATCTTAATCGTCACAAGCAAGTAATCAGTTTATTGTTGTGACTGAAGGTTATAACATAACATAACATAGAAATACTATATGCAAACTTTGCATTGCAAAGGATACGAAATTGAACTAAAACCAATGCTACAATTTAGTCATAAAGGCATATTTCTGAATTTAAAAGACACTGTGGCAAATGTATCAAATAGATTGCTAACAAATCCTGTAGGACCACATCCTCAAAAAGTAATTAAACCATTCTGCGCCTGACCACTTAAGTTTATCTGTATCATTGTTTTCCTGCCACCACCCCATTTCACTATAGAGAGGGCAACAGAAAAATAATGGATGACATTGTCCATTGCGTTGGCCGGTGCCTCCAAATCATTCCAAATGTTTCCATGGAAGTACTTTCTCTTAAAAGTACAAATAAGATGAGGAAGTTGAAGAATTCTGTACTTCTTCATTTTTAATTTAAAAAAAGTAATGGTGAAATCTTGATGCTTGGAAGCATCGTGACAGCTGAGAAGCATGACATCATTTTTTCCTCAGAATTAATGCAGAAAAGGAAATAGGAACAGCATAAGCACAAAACACCTTTAGCTTTCCAATATAACCTGCCAAGGGACAAGTTTATCTTCTTAGACTCTTGTGTACAGGTACCTATGTGGTAGTTCCAAGTTCTGGTGTTTCCTGAGAGCTCGTTGGGGTTTTTTGTTTGTTTTTATATATTTTTTTTTACCAGGAAGACTTTGGGTGAATAAACAGGTTTTGACTGCTGAAGTTGGGGAGCTGTTGGGATATCTATCCTTTTTATAACTCTATTTTTGATTTCTTTCAGAATATGGATTTCATTGTTACCTAGTTGCAGACTGATTTATGGATCATAGCATAATTATTCATTAGATTTCACATAAATACATACTTATAAGAATGTATCAAAATTTATTTAGAAATGTGTGTTTTGAGCTGAGATCATAATTTAGAAATATACCTCTTTAAAATAATGTTGAATACTTATCATAGAATGCCCATGTTGATTTCTTAACATGAAGACTTTTGAGAATAGTCTCACATCTTGATGTTATTATTAGTAACTTGTCTAAAGGACTTTGTTACTTGGCAACATATCAATAAGTAAGATTTCCAATTTAAATATATTAAACATGTGGTTAATGTTTAAATGCAAATGTTCATAATGATTTTTTAAAAGATAGTCACAGAACACATGACCTACGAACAGATTATAACTTTGTCTCTTTCTAGGTTGCTTTTGTTCTCGTTTTCAAAGCAAGGAGGACAATAGTTCAAAACACTAGCATAATTTTCTTTGCAACCTTTTGCATCTGACTGATTTTTTGTTCCATTGCACCTCAACTTTCATAGTTCACATAGAGGAAAAGCTTGGAAAAAATGAAAAAGAAACCAACAAAAGAGAAGTTACCAGATCCAATAGAATGTATTATTTAGTTCTATCTGTATCCTGGTAGCTATAGTTGGGTAATAACTGAAGAGCCATATAACTTCAACCCGTCATGTCCATGATAGGCTCCTTGATCTCTGTCTGTTCCAAAAATATTAATTCCAGTGAGTAGAATTTGTTCTTATCTGCACCTCTTTCAGCTTTATGTGTGTTCAATTAGGTCTCATCCACAAAAAGGAAAGACTGTGAGCTGCTCAAAGATAGTCTATATTTGGGGTGCAAGTGACACCTAAATTGAATGAATAAATAAAAAATTAGAAATGATTGATTGTTGATTTCTAATTGTTTTACCGTCATTACAAACATTTTCCTTTCTCTTCCTTATCTTCCATTGATAGCATGAAATCTTTTCATTATCACTTTATAAATAATAAAACATGTATTTGAGATTGGCATGCTTAAAATTGGCATGTTTAGAATTGGCATGTTTAATGTTTAAATCTTCATAAATATGGCAAATCGTCATGGAAAGGGTTGATACAAGATAGCTAAAGTTGATACAATGTTGTCAGAGATAATTTTTGCTCAGTGTTATTTAAACAAAGGCAATTTTGAGGATATCAAATTATCCTCTTTGATTAGGCTGTGAATCATGCACAAACACATGCACAAGGGATTGATATTAATGGTAGTGTGTAATGCATTATAGTTACTCACAGAATGACTACCTACCTATATTGCAGAAGTATTTTCCTTTCTGTTTTCATTCAAAGGGAGTTGTAGCAGATGGCAAAAATTTCAGTCTAAAGCAGGTTGTAGATCTTCAGACTAATGATTAATTAATGATTCTTCCCTTTGCTGCTGCAAAGGCTGAAACAACAAAATTATTTTAATTATATATGCAGAAATTCCAGACTCTTGCTAAAATAAAATAAAAATCTTACTAGTTCTATAAGCAATAAAGACCCTTGCTCGTAAAAATCTTATTAGTTCTATAAGCAATAAAGACCCTTCATTTATTTTATTTATTTATTTAT
>JAEANM010023014.1:0-11464 GCA_017656035.1 Myanophis thanlyinensis
GTGGCCGCACTCTGCACCAACTGCAGCCTCCAGATGCTCTTCAAGTGGAGCCCCATGTAGAGAGCATTGCCGTAGTCTAGGCGGGAGATAACGAGGGCGGAAGTGATTGTGCGAAGAGCGCCCCGATCCAGAAAGGGCCACAACTGGAAGATCCTTCAGACCTGTTAAAATGTCCCCCTGGAGACGGCTGTTTTGAAGCATCGATAGTTCCAAATATTATTTGAAGGAGCAAACAACATCTCTGACTTCACAGGAAAAGGAAGAAGCAGGAGGACCATTAAAAGGAAGGTAAAAAGAAAAAAAAAACAGAATGTTCTGGAAGGAGCCAAATGCACTTCAAAAATGTCCTTTCTGCCCTACATTAAATTTCTGAAAGAGAAATAATGGTATCTTTTGCCCGCATGCTAATGTTCACCTCTGAGCTCTTATTTTCTCTGGAATAAAGCCAGCTGATTGTGTAGCTCCCAAGCCAGAGTGCTTAGGTTTGTAGATTAATTTTAAATATGCCACTTGAATTATGAGTACCTACCACTGGCAGAAAAGTGGGATAAAAGATTGAAGCTATAACTCTGACAGAAAACCACAGCGCTGGAAGGTGGCACCGAGTCGCTAACTTAATATTAGGTGCAGCAATTCAGATTTTCAAGGATTGCTGGAAATGTAGTTTAGGCTTAATTTTAAGGTAGATGAGATCTAAATATCCATGGAATAAGGACATGGGTGAGCGGGAAGCTAATTCAGAGGGAGTTTCACTTGCTTTTCCATCTCACCTTTTTCTAAATGCTACCTGTCCCCCCAAAAAACACCTGTAGATAGAATCAGAATGAAACCTCAGTAACTTTGGCTTCTTCTGCTCATGAAATAGTGATATGCCAGAAATGAGGTTTGAGAGTTGTCAGCTGATCTCTACAACAAAACTCGAAGAATTTTTTCATTCCTTCCTAATCTCCCCTTTTCAATTTAAAATCAGCATCCCAAGGGTGGTGGGTGGGGGCCAGAAGATCTTAGCTGCAGCTTTACAGGATGGCCCGTTCACATTAAAGATGTCTTCCTTGTTTTAGTATTACAATTAATTCTATTCCCATCTCCATCCAGACCACCTCAATATTAGTTTCGGGACGACGTAAGGAGAGGTGGCAATTAAAAATATATATACAACTTTAAAAAGATTAAAATATCAATTAAAAGCAAAGTGTATTATTACTGAATAAGATTTATTTATTTATTTATTATCAAGATTTCTATACCGCGCCCCTCTCTTGAAGGAAATCTTGAAATTGTGAAATCTTGCGCCAAATTTGTCAGTGGAGAAAATGAGTGAACCGTTTCTCTGCATTTCTCCAAAGGAAAGGAGGAATTCTCCAATTAACTTTCAAAGATAGGACTCCCCTTTACCAGAGAGAGTAGCCCCCATTACAAGGGGGTGATAAAGGGGGAAAAAAATAGTGGGAACGGTTACTGCATTAAATTTTAAACTTCCTGAAAAGCCAAGGAGGCTGCTGACCCACCCACCCCTCTCCCCCAGTAGAGATGACAGTAGAAAGAGAAACAAGAAATTCCAAGCCACCCTTCGGGAGAATCTCACTAACATTCTTTTTCTTTTGAAATTTGAATGCTAAAATCTCCTTATTTTGCTGAAGACGATGGAATTTGCGGAGTTGACAGCTTGAAATAGAGATAAGACATGATCTAAGTTTAATGCTGTTTGGATGTATTTTATTGGCTTTTTGCATTTGTTCTTGTTAGCTTTTACCTTCTGTTTTAAAATTTTAAGAGTGGTATTTAAGAAAAAGGAGGGGGAAAAAGAAAATGAAAGTTGTACAGGAAATAGTTGGGAAACTGCAGACTTATTTCTCTATCCAGGGGTCTTCAAACTTGGCAATTTTGTGATTTGTGGACTTCAACTCCCAGAATCCCTCAGCCAGCTTTGCTGACTGATTCTGGGAGTTGAAGTCCACAAGTCACAAAATTGCCAAGTTTGAAGACCCCTGCCAGGTAGTCCTCAACTTACGACCACAACTGAGCCCAAAATTTACGTTGCTAAGAGAGAAATTTGTTAAGTGAGCTTTGTCCCACTGTATGACTTTTCCCCCCACGTTTCCTAAGTGAACCATTGCCGTGGTTTAATTAGTGACATGGTTGTTAAGTGAATCTGGTTTCCTCGTGGACTTTGCTTGCAAGAAGGTCACGAAAGGGATCACGTGACCTTGGGACAATGTGACTGCCATAAATATGGATCAGTTGCCAAGCGTCTGAATTTTTATCATGTGATCATGGGGATGCCGCAAAGGGTGTAAGTGTGAAAAGTGATCATAAGTCACTTTTTTCAGTGCCGTTGTAACTACTACCTGTAGTGGTACAGCAAACCTTGGCTTGGTGGGTGAAAAAAGTAGAGCTTTGGAGAGGGCATTTACTTGCACGAAACTAGAGGTTCTGGAGAAGATGTTTTTCATTCCAGAACAGATAAGCCATGATACCGGTTGAATACAGAATTTTTTTTTGAAAAAGGATGTACTTCGATATGATCTTCCTTGCCATCGTCACCTTCCTTGTCGCCTTCTTCCTATCCGCCTCCAAATTTCCCAAATGGAAGTTTAAAAAGATGAGTTGGGGACCACCACCACCACACACACAACATTCCTTTTCTAATCATTTGTGGAAGTATGGAGCAAGGAAGGCGGTTCAGAAACAACTGCCGCAACTTTGCGTGACACATTTTGTTTTATGTCTGAACTGTACACGAAGCAGTGAATAGAACTCATAAAAGATGGATGCAGACTTGTTCCTTTTGCCGGTTTTGATTTATTATTTACTTTTCTTTTCTTCCCCCTTCCCCCCCCCCCCCAACCAGCCCTTTCAAGGCATTGTAAATCATCCGAATCATTTTTCTCCTCGGTGTGGCTAGTTGAGGGAGAGAGAGAAGGCAAAAAGTTTTGTCTGGAGCTCCTTCTCCTTGGAAGGACAGGCTGTGAGCAATGTGAATACAGACAGACAGGCAAGAGAGACACAGAGACATACACAACCACCCACACAACCACACACATGAGAGGGGAGACAGGACCCACTCTCTTAAATTTAAAAATGAACATTGCAAAATACCGTTGGGAAACTCTGCTTGCCACTTTCGTATCTGCTGCAGTTGCGAGCAAAAGTTTAGACTGCCCTAGTCAAACTGTATGTGATGAATCTCTAAGTAAACAGGAACATATATGGGGTCATGTGCATTGCAGATCAATGAACTGCCTGTCAAAGCTCACTAAAATCTTCTTATACTATCACTGCATTTCAAGTTTGTTTACCGGCCAGGGAAATGCAACAGGTGGATTTTTTCAGAGGTGAAATTCAGCAAGTTCTAGCAGGTTCGCTAGAACCGATAGTAAATTTTCTAAGCAGTTGGGAGAACCGGTTGTTAGAAGAAATCTCCTTTTGTTTTTTCCCACTTTACAGAGTTAATCCTGTAAGGAAGGCAGGAAAGAAACATCCTGGTGTTGTTTCTAGCCTCATCTTTATTGCCCTGCTTACAGAAACTGCCCACCCAGTCACATAACCACCCCAGTCACGCCCACCTAGCCACGCCCACAGAACCGGTAGTAAAACAAATTGTATTCCACCACTGGATTTTTTTCATTAAGGGAAGAGCCAAGCACATTCCTTCCCAGAACAGGCAGGCAACACAAGAACACATAGGTAAATGGTGTAACATCTTTCCTCCAGCTTTCCCTGCGCTCTGTATGCAAATTTATACGATATCGGAAGACTGTTATGCTGTGTGAACTGCCTTAAACAGGAAAACCTACTTCAAAAGCCTACTCCTAATCTCCTCACGGGGCAAGACTCAGGTGACCTGTAAATAGGGCCTATTGTAGGTGTCACTCCCCAACCCCAATCTGACTAGAGACTGGATGAAAACTATTCATTTCCTTTGCTGGGGTTCACTCTGTTTAAGATTATTTATTTATTTATTTATTTTCATGATTTGTATACCACCCCCTCTCCCTAGGGACTCAAGGCGGTTTACAGCCAATAAAATACAAGATTATTGCAGGTGGATGGCTACTCTTAAGCATTCACATAGTCGTTAGAGTGGCATTTTTTTTTTTAAAAGGCTATGGTCTCATTTGGAAGTCTGTAAATCTCAAAGGAGACAGGGATGCTTTAAATGCACAAAAGATATAAATCAATATAGGGTCCCTTTGTATATTGCTTGCACCTGTCTCAATTCTGGTACTCAGCTAGTTTTTGCTCCTGATTGAGCTGGCATGTCCACCGCGAGAAGGGACACATTCAGCTGACAGAAATGGGTGAGGGAAGATAAACTATTCTTTTTGAGAAATAATTGATTCCTTTCCTGTCTCCGTTCCATTCGATGACCTATTTATTCTACCCCTCAGTAGGTCTAACCTGGGCACCGGCTCAGAAGGAGTTCCCAGCATGTAAAAAGCATATCTAGGCCAATGGCAAAGCCTAGAAACACCAAGAGGGGTAAAATTGGAGCTGAACATCAATTCAGAGCCCTTTAGTCAAGATGGTCTTGATGACCTGTATATTTGCTTATCCCTGTCATAAATAATAATCTCAAATGATATTTTTTATTGTTTTCACTGTTCAAGAAAGGTCAACCCCAACTTATCTTTATTCACAAGGCGCTCAGATGAAAAAGGAAGGGAGTTAGGCATTATTATAACACAGTAACTTTAGGCCAGTTATTTTTCTTTTTAACCCCTACATTTATTGAAGAAAAACCAGGAGAAAGTCCTACGTATGCCACCTTTAGCTCTTCCTGGAAGATGGCTGAGATAAAAAAAAATCTAAACAAGAATGAAAACAATAGTATACATTGAACCAGACTCTCTGCTGCTATGGGTTTCTTGAGTGCTTGCTTCAAGTTGCAGATTTCTCCACAAAGGGAATCAAAAGATGCTAAAATCACAGCACTAGAATTTGAGGGGAAATTGAAGCAAAAAGGAAAGAATATGGAAAAGAGGGCCACCCATGAACCGGTCCTCAACATTTTCAAGATGGTGACCAGAGGGCCTACTGGTGGATATTTCTGATACAGAATTGAGCATTCTGAGAGAGAAATACTGCATGAAAACATGTATCAATATTGTTCAGTGGTAGCACAAAACAAACTTATGACTCCCCATAAAAGGGTATGCGATGCAGCTTAGCATTCACCCCATCTCTGTCTCTAGCAATTGCTCAGGGCAGAGGCACATGAGAAGATGGATCAGCAAAACAGGTAGCATTTAATTCTACTTCCAGTAGAAGAAACACCTTGGGATCCTTCTGGTTCTCCGAGGTCCTCTCAGCCCACTTGAGATCCCCATTGTAGCTCTGGAAATGGAGCATCTCCTGATATTCTGTGGATTTGTGGGATCAACCTGCACGAATTGAAATTTCTTATCTCAATCTGAAGCAGTGGCACCAAAACCTGTCTGCGGTTTTATGCATTCAGGGCATGTTACTAATGCCACTGAGCTGTAGCCCTTCATCAGAAGTCCAAGCATGACTGACAGGTTACAAAGAAACCACTGAAGTCTGCAAAGAAATCCATTGATTCAAGTTATTGGCCAGCTCTTGCAAATGTTCCCTCCACCCAGGAGACCAAGACCATACAGATCCTTTGGGCACAGATGTTTAGAGTCAAAAGCATGACAAGAAGGAAGGAAGGCATGCATGCTCGTTCACAAAATGTAACAGCTCCAAATTCTGCTAGGAAAATTCATTTATCTGCCTTTTTCCCTGTAGCCTCCACTGCATGAATAAATGATGATTGTGTAAGTGATGAAGCTTCCCCTCTTTAAGTGTGAAATGAATGTTTATAGGCAGTACGATATTAAATGGCAAGTCCATATGTGGTTGGGATGTAGTGTGAAAGACTCAGAGAGCTAAAGCTTCCTCTAGGCTGTGGCATGTTCCGTGGTCTCTTGGGAGACTATCTAGACTTAGAAAAGAAAATTGATAGATTGTGCTTTGTCTGCAAATGTGTCTACCTGCTCGGAAAAAAAAGAGAGGAAAAAATAATAAAAGAACCCCACTTGGCAGCAATAAAGGACTGGCGAATATGTCAATTTCTGATTTCCTTTCTTATTTTCTCCTTCATTCACCCAAAAAAGTTCAAATTATCACTTTCCCATTTTTAAAAAGATGTTTGCTCAAATAACAGCATGAATTGTAGGTCTGCTTCTCCAGTATCTATTAAAGTTTGCTTCATATGCTCAACTATTTTTGCCCATTGTTTTCCTAATATAAGCCATTTGGGGCTTATATTATTTTCATGAATATGTGCTTTTTTCATAGACTTTTCCTTAATCCGATTTTTATTGTGGGCAAACTGCTTTGTAGTATATTTTGAGAATGTCAAATGATAACTAAGTTTCAGTTGGGCTTGAAAAGAAAGACGAAATGAATTCATATTCAAATATAAACTAAACAGATTTCTTGCCCATCCCTGGGAGAGAGAGCTACGGATTGTTAAGAAGCAATCTCATCTATTTCACAAAAGACTATTCTGGAACAACCAAGCCAACCATAGCACGATTTTGCAGAAATGCTCACAAAGGATCCCAACATTTCAAACGTTCATGTCTCTGTTTTAATCTGGTCTAGTAAATTGTGCAAATGCAAAATCTCTGTTTGCAATTTTGCAGGGTTTTAGACTGGAGTGTTCTCCAGCTCTATCCAAAGAGGGCGAGGGTTTGATTGGCAGTGCTCTTTTGTGCAAGGAGAGCATTTAACTAAAAGGGGGTGTGATGTTGTGGCCTGGCATCTGCCAGTGGAGCTGGCGGTGAACTTGAACAGGAGGTTGGGGAGGACCTTGAGCCAGTCCTGGAGTTGGGGGAAGGCTCTGATGGGTGTTCTGCATCAGAGGAAGAGATGGGGCCAGGGCCATCCGACAGTCATCAGCTGCCTTCGGAATCGGAGATCAGTGGGGAAGAAGAACAGCTGCAGCCTGCTCCAGATGTGCATGTGCGCAGAGCTGTCAGGAAAAAGGAACAACTAAGGAGCAGGGGTCGACTCAGAAGTAAAGGCACAGGTGGATGCTGAATGGCCCCTCTCATAGGAATAAAGAGGAACAAAGGGGGAGTGATGTTTGTAGGAGACAATTAGTTCGCTCATTATTGTGAAGATTTGCTTATCTGAGTTTGTGCCCTACAGAGACTCCTTGCCAAGTATTTCAACTGGAAACTCAGCCTGGTAACTATCCAAGGACTGATAAGTTCTGTTTTTGCAATAAAACCTTGAAAGGTTTACTGCCGGGACTTTTCTGGATGTGAATGAGAAGAATTCACAGAAACCAAATAAAAAGGGTTTTTTTCAGGACCAAAACTCTGTTTTGTGATTCTATTAAGCCTGGGTCAGAACATGTGATGACACAGTGGTTAAACATGCTGAGTCTGTCAGCTGGAAAGCTGACAGCCTGAGTTTGAGACCTGACTGCCATACAGTAGGATAAGCTAACTTGCTCCAACTCCTGCCCGAACCACCTATTCGAAAGCATGCAAATGTGATTAGATAAATAGGTACCACTTTGGTGGGAAAGTAATAGCATTCCATGTTCCTTTGGCATATAGTCATGCTGGTCACATGAGCACAGAAATGTCTTCAGACAATGCTGGCTCCCTCAGCTAAGGAACGGAGATGAGTGCCTCTACAGACAGTGGGACTCGACTGGAAAGGGGAAAATCTTCACCTTTATGCTATCTTAGACTGCTGAGATTGTAATTCTTGAATGGGCACAATTCAACAGCCCTGATAGGACATAAACTGAAACTGTAAGGTATATTGGCTTGCTGAAGCTCATCAAATTTTGATCTGATCAGTGCCTGACTAGAGAATAGTGGATGCAGCATTACTGCCACATGTCATATTTTTTGAGATAGGTCAGGTCAAAAAACAGATCCCATAAGAAATATTAGAGCTCTACTTTATCGATGTCACTATAAGAGCAAAATCACAAAACCTTGACTGCATTTCCCCTTCCTTCCCCTTATACTAAAAAGAGTCAAGATCAGGATAGCTTTAATTTTTTTTTCTTTTTGCATGCTTTCTCATTCTTGCAGACCGAGCTCATGGTTTGCTAATGGTTTCCACAGACTGTATATCTGCAAGGTCATTTCTGGACTCCACTATGCCTTGAAAGATATTAAAAGATGCTGATATGGGCGTTTCCTCTGGCAAATCCAAGCACAATTTCAATTATCTAAAGCTCCATCTGCTAACGTAAAATGCAGGTCATAGGTGGACCAGCAATGGTGGTGGTGGTGGTGGGGAAAGGGAATGGCTCCGCATTAGTGGAGGGTGAGTGCAGGCATGTATGCAGCTCTGTTTGCATGTGCGGTAAGTATGCTTACCTGTCACTCACACCATTGGAGCTACATGTGTGTGCTTGTCCACCACATGTGCAGCCTGGCATCGGGCCATGTCCCAAGGGTTGGGGACTCTTGAAGTATGGGACCATTGCCAACGGGGGGGAGAGTGAAATTAGGCTTGACTATTTCCTGATTCTTGTTCCTCCTTGCTCTCTTAGAGAGCCTAGAAGAGTGGTGGCGAACCTTTTACTTACCAAGTGCCGAAAAGTATTTCACTTTGCACATGCCATCCGCGCTTGTGTGTGTTTCCTCCACGTGCGCTGCACATGCAACCACACCATCTGCGCATGCATGCAGCTTTTGCACATGCAGTGCACAAGTGCTCGGCGCAGGCACTCACACACACACACATGAGCAATCGCGTGTGCATGCGCAGGAGAGCTCCGAAGACCAGCTGGGTTTCCTGCTGCAATCGTGTGCATGCACAGCGGAGGCCCAAAGACCAACTGGGTCTCTGCATGCATGCATGCATGCAGAATCGCATGTGCATGCACAGCTGGAGGTAAGTTGGCTGACAGCTTGTGTGCCCAGCAAGATGGCTCTGCATGCCAGCTGTGGCACCCGTGCCATAGGTTCGCCATCATGGGCCTAGAATAAGAAGCAGAAACAGCAAGCGAGAGAGAGAGTCAAGAAGTCAAGTGGTGATTGTAGCTGGTGTCTTCTAGCATGGGAACCTTAGAAGATGATGCTCAGGTCTGCTAATAAGAGCAGGGATCAACATTATTTAAGTTCTTCTAATACCTATTTAAATACCACGGTAGTGCACAGTTACAGGGTTGGTACTTGTCCTGATTTATAGCGATGTTCCAATATTTGAGGGGCTGCCACAAAGAAGAGGGGGTCGACTTATTTTCCAAAGCACCTGAAGGCAGGACAAGAAGCAATGGATGGAAACTAATCAAGGAGAGAACCAAGCTACTGTAGAAATAAGGAGAATATTCCTGGCAGTTAGAACAATTAATCAGTGGAATGGCTTGCCTTTGGAAGTTGTGGGTGCTCCATCACTAGAGGTTTTTTAAAAAGAGATTTCTCTGAAATGGTATAAGGTTTCCTGCCTGAGCAGAGGGTTGGGCTAGAAGACCTTCAGTGTTCCTTCCCACTCTTTTATTCTGTTATGTGTGTTCCGAACTGCCTTATTGTCAGTATGTGATTTTCACAAATGATTCTTAAGAACAGGATTCAAAAGGGCAGTGGCAATGCAAGGGACAGGTTGTTCCAAAATACACATTTTGGGTGTATGTGTGTGTATACAGTATGATAGATATAGATATATATATCTACCCTTGGTTTTCCAGGTTGCTGTTTGAGTTGTGAACAGTGTTCCAAAATTGCAGCGTCCACCTGCATTCTAATTATCCTGTAAGTACAACTGTTGCAAGAACCAGTCAATTAATAAACACAAAAGTGGGATGAAATTCTCATTCATCCCTAGATGGCAATCCCAAGGGGGTCCAAGGCCAATAAATCGGTCAGTCTGTGTGTCTCAAAAACGATCCTTTTTATAGCTTGCCATTGTTTTCACCACTCTCCGAGTTGCTCTGCGTTCCTTGCGGTAGAAAAATAGGGTAAAAATAATTTAAATAAATGAATATTACAGATGGCCAGCAAAACCGGTACATTTATGCAAACAGATGCAATTGGCATAACTTATTCCAAGTAGTAAATCTGATTCTGTATATTTCTTATTTTAAAGGCAGATGTCTGAAGTTTTTGCTGAAATGTACCACACACACACACACACACACACACTATTACACAGATAGGAGACCCTTTGAAGTCAGTCTACGATCCACGATCAAGCCCAACAACAAAGAGATCCCTCTTTTTCATACTGTTCTTGATCTCCAAGGCATCAAGAGAGAAAAATATCCCACCCCCTCCAACCAATTCCCTGGTGCCATTTCATGTTGTCTCAACCTGCTGCAATATATTGTGGGAACAGCGATGGCCACACAATAGAGAGCATCTTTATTGATCCACCAGGTGGTCCATTTGAGAAGCCTCATATTCCTTTATCCCTCCCTTTGAAACAGCCCTAGCATTTTCTTTTTTGTTGTCCCTTGGCGACCTCAAACGCATAAAGCAAGAATCAAATGGGGCATAGATTTATAGCAACGGAGGTGGATGGAAAGAAAAGCATTCCTTTCATCTTTTTTTTTTTTTAAAGCGGTTTGTACATCTGGGTCAGGTCTCGAGAATCCACCCTCCCCCCCTCCAAAAAAAGAGGGTGGGGAAATAATGAACTGGGCAGGTCGTTTGGGGGAGGGGGTCCGACACCTTGTCTTGAATAAATCACAGAAGCCAGGGATGGGTAACTATGCATCTTTATGAATTGTGGACTTCAACTCCCAGAATTCCTGAGCAATGAATTCTGGGAGTTGAAGTCCCCAGGTTGTAAAGAGGCCACAGTTGCTCACCCCTGACATAAGCTATTTTTTTTTTCATGGTTGATATCAAAGGTGCCTGCAGAGGCCCAAATGCCAGGATGGCACCCCTAATCACATATCTGAAACCCTGCTTCACACACACACACACACCCTTTTTTATTTTTACATGGAATGGGCTTAGATTAAGTGGCCACCATCTTGACTCTTTTGCCATCTCCAATGAGTTCCATTAAGTAATGCTAACCATTACACATCTTTGCTTGCCTCGTCCTCTTGAATTAATGATCCCTTCTATTCCTTCACTCTCTAGTTTGCTTGCATGCTTCAAAATGTGTGTGTGAGCGAATAAGTGTGCACAGGCATGTGTGCACAGCACCCCTTTGACTCAATGTTGATTGATGATGAATGTGTGGACTAATAGAGATCAAAAGATCCATCTGTTAAAGTACTGAAGTTTGCAGATGATACAACAGTGATTGGTCTCATTTGATGATACAACAGTGATTGGTCTCATTTGATGATACAACAGTGATTGGTCTCATTCAAGACAACGATGAATTCCCATACAGACGGGAGGTTGAACAACTAGCCTCGTGGTGCAACCGGAACAATCTGAAACTAAACTCACTCAAAACTGTAGAAATGGTGGTAGATTTTAGGAGAAACCCTCCTGTACTACCACCTCTCACAATACTAGACAAC